>JAMKQA010007280.1:0-30123 GCA_024699735.1 Posidonia australis | reverse complement strand
AAAGGCTAGATGAATGTTTGCTAAACCTGGATCATGCTCTAATCATGCTAATATGTATGCCATGACAAGACTAAATGGATGTGCAAGACGATGTGTGAGAATTGCGGAGAAATCCACAGGAATTGACAAAATTACGAAAAAACACATGAAATGATGATGTTTTGTTAAAGAACACTTCTGAAAAACATAATGATATGAAAAAGATGACAAGCCAAGTCAGCCTGAGTCCTCGGAATCATGAAAAAAGTCGTGAAAATCAAAAAGGGAAAAATAATCCGTGGTAGGGACAAATGTCGGCCCTCAGGCCTGTTAATGTACGCCATTGGGCGATGAAATCCAAATCAAATCAAAAATCTGAAATGTAGGATCAAAGGCACATCATTTCAGGAAAGGGAATTAAAGTTGACCCAGCCAAGGTTGAGGCAGTTGGTAGTTGGGCCAGACCTAAGACCGTGACTAAGATCAGAAGCTTTTTGAGCATGGCTGGATATTATAGAAGGTTCATACAAGATTTCTCCAAAATTGTAGCACCCTTGACCAGATTGACACAAAAAGGAGGTTCCTTTCATTTGGGACTGGCTATGCGAGGAGGGCTTCAATGAGTTGAAGATCCGACTGGTCATATCTCCAGTTTTAACTCTACCTTCGGGGAGTGGGGCCTTTGCAGTATACTGTGATGCTTGTGGCACAGGATTAGGATGTGTGCTAATGTAGCATGGAAGAGTTGTGGCGTATGCCTCATGCCAGCTGAAGAACCATGAAAGGAATTACCCCACTCATGACTTGGAGATGGCTGCTGTAGTGTTTGCTCTGAAGATTTGGAGACATTACTTGTATGGTGAGCAGTTTGAGGTATTCACAGACCACCAAAGCTTAAAGTATATCTTCACTCAGAAGGATCTGAATCTGAGACAGAGAAGATGGGTGGAATACCTCAAGGACTATGATTTTAGCCAATCCTACCATCACGAGAAGGCTAATGTGGTTGCTGATGCCCTGATTAGGTGCACTCACTTGATATCCAGTTTGATGATCAAGGAGTGGCGTATGCTAGAGGATTCGGTTGGTTGTAGACCGTTGCGGCAGTCTCAGGGACCTGATGGAGCTTGGGTAGCAAACATGTCTGTTTGCCCAAGGTTACTGGGAACTATTGTAGCTGCTCAGCAACTGGACCCCTTTATGCAGGAGATTTGGGCTAAACTGAAGGCAGGAGAGGCGCCTCATTTCTTTAAGGGTACAGATGGAGGACTCCAGTATGATCTGTGCTTTTATGTGCCTCTAGTGGAGGATGTGAAATAGAGACTACTTGATGAAGTCCATCGATCTAAGTATTCAATTCATCCCGGGAGCACCAAGATGTACAGGGATCTGAAGAGAAATTTTTGGTGGCCTGGAATGAAGAGAGAGATAACCAAGCATGTGATGAAGTGTGCAACCTGCCAAATGGTGAAGATTGAACACCAGAAGCCTAGGGAAATGTTGCAACCTCTGGATATTCTAGTGTGGAAATGGGAGCATGTGTCCATGGACTTTGTGACAAGACTACCTAAGACCAGGAGGAAGAACGACACCATCTGGGTGATCATGGATCGTCTCACAAAGTCAGCACATTTCTTAACTATGAGGGTGAATCTCCCATTAGCTCAGTTGGCAGAGTTGTATGTGGCTGAGATAGTCCGTCTGCATGGGGTGCTGGTGTCCGTTGTGTCTGATAGGGACACCATGTTCACATCTAGATTCTGGGGAGCATTGCAAGAGGCTTTTGGCACCATTTTTCATTTCAGTACGGCCTTCCATCCTCAGACAGATGGGCAGACTAAGAGGACAATCCAGACCTTAGAAGCCATGTTGAGGGCCTGCACCTTGGACTTTAGGGGGAGCTGGGAAGATCATCTTCCATTGATCGAGTTCGCCTACAACAACAACTACCATTCTAGCATAGGTATGGCGCCATATGAGGCATTGTATGGTAGACCTTGTAGAACACCTACCTATTGGGATGAAGTAGGCGAGAGGCAACTTGTGGGCCCAAAGATTGTGCAGCAGTATGCAGAGAAGGTGGACCTGATCAGGAAGAGACTGGCGGCTGCACAGAGCAGGCAGAAGAGCAGTGCGGATCGGAGGCGCAGACCTTTGGAGTTCGAGGTTGGAGACTTCGTCTTCCTTAAGGTGTCACCAACGAAAGGCATATTCAGGTTTGGGAGGCAGGGAAAGTTGAGTCCTCACTACATTGGACCCTATAGGATAATTAGAAGAGTTGGGGAGGTTGCCTACTAGTTGGACATGGCTCCAGAGTTCTCAGGCGTGCATAGTGTGTTCCATGTCTCGATGTTGAGGAAGTGTTTGGCCGCTGCATCCCAAGTGATTCCAGTTCAGCCGAATGAGATGCAAGAAGATTTGACCATGGTGGAGGATGCCATGCAGATCCTTGATAGGAAGGAACAAACCCTCAGGAATAAGGTGATTCCTCTTGTGCTAGTTTAATGGCAGCATTATGATGTTGAGGAAGCTACATGGGAGCGAGAGGCGGACATGCAGTCCCAGTACCCCCATTTGTTTGATCAGTGAATTTCGAGGACGAAATTCTTTTGAGGGGGATATGATGTAACATCTATGCCTAGTTTTCCATTTAATATAAACCATGGAATTTCCTGTAATTATTTGTATGTGGTTTATTAATGATAAATCCAGGTTGTATTTGTTGGCTGTGATCTCTCCCTGTGTTTTGTGCCCCTGGTTTCTCCCTTGTGGTGTGACTTCTTTGGCTTGTGGGCCTGCTATGCAATTGGGACCCGTGTTTGGGGTGATACCCACTTGGACTTGAGCTTGGACCCGGTCAAGAGCCCATCCATGCCCGTGACCTCCCTTCCTTATCTTCTTCGCGCCCGTGACCCATTCCCCCTACTCGCGAGGCCTGGTAGGGAGGGCTACTCGTCCCGTCCCTTTGACGGTAGGGTGGCTGGCAGCGGATCGACGGAATCCGTTGGGATGACAGGCGACGATCGCTTTAAAGGGAGGCATCCAACGTGGGGGAGGAGCAGAGAAACCAGAGAGAGGGCGAGAGGGAGTGCGGAGGCTGAGGAGAGGTCGCGCGCCGGAGGAGATCGGGTGAGTGCGAGGGGAGGCTGGTGCCGTGCACAGCCGTGGCTTGAGGACACGTGGGGCTCGTCGAAGCCGGGTACGCGTTCCCCCTTCCATTTCCCTCCATCAGTTGAGATATGTTTAGGTTAAGGGATAAAACCATGAATAATGTTGTAAAAATCATGCAAAAATATGGGAAATGTTGGGAAGGTGATGAATCACGTGTTTGTGGTGATATGATGCTAATTCGTGGTTGATTCGTGACATTTTTGCTAGTGTTGTGAAGCATGCTACAATGATTTCCATTTGAGCTTCATGCCTTTATGAATTTCTATAGAATAGCATCCTTAATGGATTCATGTTTTGATGCAGGGGTTTTGTAGTAGACTTGAAGGTCTACACCCCATGTTTTACTTGCAATTTTTGTTGTGACTTTGAGGAGTCCTCTCCTTACTCCCACCTTGGGGAGAAGTGACGATGGTAGTCGGGAGGGTTTTCTGCAATCGTAGAAAACGGTATGCCGAACTGGGTTCGGTATGCCGAAATGCTCCTAGATGGTTCCCTGGACCACTGATTCGGACGATCGAAGGAGGTTTGGTCGACCAAATCAGGGGGTTTCAGACGTCTGGACAATTTTGATCGACCGCTCTAGCGGGGGACTGGTTTAACTGACAAAGGATTCGGAATGCCGAAACATTTCGGTCGACCGAATCAGGGAATTTAAGTCAACCGGGACCCAATTCGGTATGCTGAATCAAGACCCAGGGCAATATTGAAAAATGCTTGGAAAAATGTTGATAAATATGGATAAATACATGATATTTGTATGAGATGCATGGAAATAACTTGTGAGATGATGCATGTAAATATGTTGTTTTTAATGTTGTTTTCCATGAATTATGAAACATGACCTATGTGTATATATGTGGACCCATGTGAGGGGTGATTGCATGATATAATGACCATAAAGGAATGTTTGGGTTTGAAAAACCACAGATGATGATGTGACACATAATGCGTGTGATTTACAAAGAGTTTTATGAATGGAAAATGGTTTTGACAAATGTTTTGAAAAGAGAAATTGCATATGGTTTTAAAGAGATTAATGGAATTGTAGGAACCACAATGAGACCAGGGCTTACCGATGAGGTAGTGAGACCTCAGGAGATGTCAAGGACGTGTCCATGGTTGTGGTTGCCGAGTTTACGGTCCGGGGTAGGAGCCTCAAGACTGTGGTGTTACTGTAGGACCCGAGGTATGGTAGACCTGGACTACCCTCAATGTCGGTGCTGGACGGGTCTGGGGTTAGAGTCCCCAGGTGCTAGGGCACCAGGGCGTCTCGAGGACGCACTCCGTGCTTGTACCAGTGACGGTACATTTTGAGGCTGCGACCGGGGCAGTTGAACTCTAGTGCGGGGTGGTTCACCGTGGCACTGCAGTGTGGGTGTGGTGACATGGAATCCTCACCAGCTACTTGTGGCCAGGTCTATCGCCTGTGGCCAGGGTGATGTGACCATTTTTTGGAATGGTAAAGTGTGGATTTGTGTGTTGGACTAGTTCCTAGCCCTGATTTGTGATAAATTATGTTAATGATTTTAAATGATGCTTTGGGCTAGGAAACTAGATGAAATGATTTGCTTCTCCTGTGTTGAGTATAAAGATCTATCAATGAGCATGAGGTTTTGAAAGAAAGGAAAGGAAAGTTTGAAATGGCATTGTTTTCAAAGTCTTACTAATCGAATGTGTTGGTTTCGGCAATGGTAGTTTTCTAGAGATTTTCTGGCAATTGTTTTTGGTGATGGTAGTTTTCTGGAGCAGCTTTTGGGTAGCTCTTGTACTGTTGTGTAGCATCGGGGTGTTACAATTTTCTAGGAGTGTAATGATCTCCCATCATAAGTCATCATCCTAGGAAGTTAGGGATACCCATAAGAATACCCTTAAAAATTATTAAAAGAAAATATAGAATCAAGGTCAAAAACAGAATACCCAATTCCATCGGCATACTGAAATTAAAAATGAATATAAAATTTGGGTTAAGCTAATAGAATCTGAATAGATTGTGCTAAATAGTTTTTGGTCAACCGAATTTACTGAATCATTTCGGTATGTCGTTTTTCTTTCAGTTTGGTCCTCTAGTTGAAATTCGATCATCTGATTTTGAATGGTCGACCAAATCAATGGATTTTGGTCGACAAACCATTTTCAGTATACCGATTTTGGCCTAAGCATTGACCATTGACCTGATTCAGTCAACTGATCCAGATCGATCTACCAAACCAGGGATTTTAGGTATACCAAATCCCATTTTCGGCATGCCGAATCAGGACGCAAATATGTTTATAAAATGTGATTTCTGAGGGTTTTCTAGATTGGTTTGTATTGTCCCTTTGAGATGGGATTGTGGGCAGTCGATGATGGTCCCTTGGGACACCTAATGCGTCGTTTTGTCGAGGTTTTGGAAGAATTTCCAAAGATATAAATTGGTTTTGAAAATGATTTCAAATGAGATGAAATAGCAGATTTGGAAAATGGTTTTCCTTATTTTCTGTGTGTAGACCAAGATAGTGTGGGACCGTGTCGTCAAAACCAGGGAATGTGACGACATTCTCGGGTGGTCAGGCTTGACTCCCTAGTCGAGGTCGGGGGTCGAGATACCTGAGGCTAAGGGGCATCGGATCCTAGAGGTATGAGACTTCTTGATTGTTGTCTCGAGGCTAACGTTGTGGTCCGAGGGTTGAGGTGTCTTGTGACATGACAGGGAGGTATGATACTCCTACTATCGCTGTGAGTATTGAGGCTCGGGTGTCGTTGGGTGCGGAGGTATGACACTCCCTCGTGAGCACCGTGTGTGGAAGACGCCATAAGGAGGCGTACCCTATGGTGGCTAGTGTGGGTGGGACATGTGCCCAGTAGCTGGTAGCGTCTTGAGAGGCAAGATAGCCTTCCCAAGAAGGGGTTGGCTTTGTGAGGGTTCTCCAAGTGGGAGAATCGTGAGACGACGCGGCTTCTGCATAGGGTGACACGTCGTGGCATTGCAGACGCCATTGGTTACTCTTCGGTGGACTCCTTGTGGTCAGAGTATGGTTGCCTGGTGCCGGGCTTCCTAATTCATTGTGTGTGGTTTTGGCCATAGAGGACCTTTGCTTGTGGTTTTGGGCTAGTAGAGCCCTATTTGTGGTTTTGGCTGGTGTAGGCCTGGCTTGTGAGATTTGAATGAAAGAGGTTTGCGAAATGAATTAAGAAAATTAATTATGGTTTTGTTTTCCCGTTGTTTTTCTTGGGGTGTGTCTTGGGTGACTTTTATCACTCATGCGTTTTCCTCGTATTTTTGGATTGCAGATGCAAGCATGCAGAAGGTTTAGCATAGTGCATATAAATCGGAGTCTCGTAGCCACACACACAGGTTCTTGGTAGTGATATTTTCTATTTAGCTTTAATTTTCCTATAATTTAATTTGTTTAGATTGTTACCGGAAAATTCAGGGTGTCACAGGTGTACTCGTATGGAAATTGTAAGTTACTGACCCACTAACACATTGCCTTTATTTGATTCTTATAAAGTGTGTACTTATCCTTGGCCATTTCAATCCTTCCATTGACACACTCTTTTAGGTGCAGATCTAGATGATTATAAAGCAACTTCAAATCTTTATGTACATTCTTTATGTTCTTTGTTTTTCCCTTAACATTCATTACCATGTAGAATACATTACCAAAGACATTCTTCTTAACGTGTATGATATCTAAGTTGTGACAAATCAGAAGCTTTGACTAGTATGGTAGCTCCTAGAATATGCTGATCTTTATTCAATTGTGAGTATTCCTAAATCCTTTTAAATTTTGTGGACTAACACCATTCCCAAAAATGAATTGTTCAAACTTTGATATTTGACTAAACAATTGCTCTACTGATAACCTAGGAGGTAGGTTGGAAAATTAGATTTTATTCTTCTTAAAAAGCTTGCCTCTATTTTCGATATGGGTGATTCATGGGCAAGATTTGATAATGGCAATTAAAGAAGCATGGCTTTGGGGGCCATATTCAAGTTGAAATGACTTTGTGTATTTCATATAATAAGGACAACTTTTCTTTGCATGCATGCTCTAACCAAACAACATCTCATACATAGGGAAATCACTAATAGTCCAAAGTAAGGCAACCTTCATGTTCAAATTTTGCCACTTGCATGCATCATATGTGTCAACCTCAGTGTCCCAAAGTATCTTCAGCTTGTCTTTAAGAAGCCTCAAGTATACATCAATATGTTTTCTAGGATTACTTGGATTAGGAATGAGTAGAGACAAAAACATGTGTGGCCTTTTATTATACATCAAAGGAGGTAGATTGTATGGTGTGATCATGACAGGCCAACACGACTAGTCTTTACCTTGACCATGTGGATTGAAATCATCACTGAAAGGATCAATAACGACGTTGTGAGATTCTGCAGCAAATGATAGGAAAGACTACTTAAGGACTCTCCAACAATTGGTATTAGAGGGATGCTTTATATTAGTGTCCTGAGTATGATTTGCTTGCCATGTTATATCTTTTGTGGTATCTCTACAATAGTACAATCTCTTTAGTCTCAATGCTAGAGCGAAATAACAAAATATCTTATGAGGTTCCCAGGTCATCAACTTTCCTTTGTAACAAGGCTCATGACATTCAAGACAATCTAATCTATCTTCATGTTCCGCATAGTAAAAGATGTGATGATTGATGCAAGCCTCAAACTTCACCTGTGCCAACCCCATCTTTGTTATCATCTTCTTTGTCTCGTAGTAGTTTTTTGGCAATTCATGATCCTTTGGTAGCATATTCTTGATTTTACCTACCTTGGTATTAAAATAGCTATTTGTCATGTTATAGTCTATCTTTAAATCTAATAACTCAGACTTGACTAATAGCTTTAAGTAATTCTTGCAACCAGACCACAATGGCTCCTCTGCCTTTTCTAGCAACTCATAAAACTCTTGAGATTCTCCATGTTCTACATTAATGATAGGATTAAACTCAGGACTCATCATGTCTACAATAGGATCCGTAGCAACTAGAGCAACATTACCAATGCAATGAAGAACCTTTCCATGTTTAAACCAACATTTGTAACCATCCTCAAATTCCTTCTTAGACAAATGTATTTCCACATCCTTTCTCAAATATTTCTTCAGTAGTATATATTGTTTACAAGGACATACAATTCTATCAGCACTATCTACAATACCCTAACCCTAACTATATGTGAAAACCACCAATTCTTCAACACCACATTGAAAACTGTCACATACACAACCGTCCACGACTCTGGTATACATTCAATCTGTAACGATTCCCAAGTTGTTACTACTAAACCTAGCTACAAATTTCCATTTAATTATTTGTCTTATCTTTAATATTAACCAACATTTACACTAATAATTCAGCTAAGGCTAAGTACTCTCAATAGTAAAATAAAACTACTAAAAAATAGAAATAAAATTAAACTAACACTCACCTAGATCCTTGATGTGTGGCGGCGTGGCTCCTTATATATGCACTAGCAACCAATAGCTATCCTGCACCTGTTGAAACACACAAAACAAAGCACACGTGAGTGACCACTCAACGGTCACCCAACACACATCCCACCTACAACTTGACAACCTATGCCGAGGACAACCAAGCACAGGCATCACACCTGGATGCCGTCAAACCAAAAGGGCAATCTATCGACGCCCAGTACACAAGCACTGGCATCCCTCTTAGATGCCGTAACACCAAACCAGGAAGTCTACCACTGTCTGGTAGGCTACAAAATCACAAAACCAAGCCTTTAAAATCATTCTTTTCCTTTCCTTTTCAAAACCATGTGCATGCTCTTTTAAAATCTTTTATGCATGCTCGAGATGACCAGTCTTGCCAAGTCAAGCCCAAAAAGCACAACTACAGAGCCTCTACTCTGCACAACATAGTCCCCTTTCGACCTAAGTACAACACATGTTACGGAGCTTCTACTCTCAAACCATGGAGCCACCACTCCCAAAACAACGAAGCCACCACTCCCAAAATATTGTGCCTTAAAAGGCACCAAAACCACGGCCTCCTCTACGACGCCAAGCAGACAACACTAGAACTCTACACAAAACACAAGCACAAACAGTGTATCGAATGCTCAGTGCCAAGCAGACAACACTAGTCACAAGTAGTCCACCGAGGAGCGACCACGGTGTCTGCACAGCAACGATGTGCTACCCTGTGCAAGAGCCGTGTCGTCTCGTGATTCTCCCACCTAGAGAACCCTCAACAAAGCCAACCCCTCTTGGGAAGGTAGTCTTATTTCTCAAGATGCTACCAACTACGGGGCGCGCGTCCCACCCACACTCGCCATCACAGGGTATGCTGCCTCACGACACCCTCCACACGGTGCTTAGGAAGGAGTCTCATACCTCCACACATGACAACACCCGAGCCTCAGTGCTCACAACGACAGCAGGAGTATCATACCTCTCCATCATGTTATGAAATACCTCAACCCAAGCCACGAAATGACAATCAAGGAGTGTCATACCTCCAAAACCCGACGAGCCTTAACCTCCGGTATCTCGACCCGCAATACAAACAGAAAACACCAGAAAACTCTTTCCAAAACCATTTTCAAATCTGTACTCTTCTCTTTCCAAAACACTCTTTTCGGGAAAACCATTTCGAAAACCATAAAATATCTTTTAAAACTCAAGAAACACTACGCCCAACATTGGCACAGAAACCAAAGGCTGAGAAACCACAAATAAAACACAGCCTCGACAGCTCTCCTGTCAGGCCCAGTCAAAAACACCTTGGAAGCGTCTAAGTTCATGAGTACCACGCTCATCCACAACCATAACCCAAGAAAACAACAACAAAACCATCCTCTAAGTGTCAAATCCACCTAGAAGACATCACAGCAAAGCAAACAAAACTAGAACTATATGCTCTAGTACCAAGTGTAAGACACCTACTGGCTCATGTCCCTCGGGAGCACAGCCAGAGCGACTCAAACACCCAGAACAGTGCCACTGAATACTCCATTCAGTGCACCACATGCAAAACCACACAAGCCCTAGACCTAGGGATGCTATCATTATCCCTAAAGTCTAGTCTAATCTATTTGGGAAAGAACTTATTATTTCTAAATCATTTCATCTTTTATTCTACCTACACCCAAGGTAGAATCTTACTAATTCGTTTTAGGCAAACCCTAGACTATTCAAATGATTATCCTAATCATTTATATTCTAGGATTACTTACAAGGTATTGGCTCTAGCTAACAACACACAATTACCTGAAAATCTGGGACAAAGCCCACGAAAATGGGCCTGGCCAACCTACGCATGTGCACTGTGCAGTCGACCCGTAGCCCAAACATTCTACCAAAAAGTAGACAGACCTTGGGTCAGAGGCCAAGAACCCCTGCCGAACCTATGCATGTAGGCCCCACGTTCGGCCCGTGCCCTAGGTACTCTATCAAATTTCAAGCAGAGCCTGAACCAAAACACCAAAAATTTTCTCCAACTAGGAGCCCTGGGCGGGCTAGTCAAACAAACACCATAAAATTCCGATAAAGTATATGTTGTAGACCCTCGAGTCTACCCCAAAACCCGACAAACAAAACTAAAATCCATTCACCACACAAGGAGATATGAATTGCCAAGCATAGAGAGGTCAAAAAGGACCCAAATCCAACAACCACCATAAATTACCATAAATATCACAATAAATCACCATAAATTCTCAAGCCCACTCCAAGCATCCACACACATGCAATTCACGCTATCATGCCCCTAAGCATCAAATTGGAAATTAAAAGGAAGCCTAAGGGGTGCGTACCTCCACCAAAGGCGCGATGGCGACGAATGTCGAAATGGCAGCACACCTCCCTCCTCTGACCACGAGCAGCTCCTCTCCTCCTTCTCGTGACGGCGGTGCAGCAGCAACAGGCTCAATGGCGACGGCACAACGGCTCCAAGCGCTCTCTCTCTCTCACTCATTTCTCTTGTCTCCCTCTCTCTGATCTCCCTCCCTCATCTTTCCCCCTCTCAAATCTCTCCCTCATCCCCCTCTCTCATATCCCCCCTCATCTCCCTCTCTCAGACGTAGAGAAGAAAGAGGAGAAGAAATGGAGTGATGAAGAAGGAGAAGAGGAGGAAGGCAAGGGTGGGGGAAGTGGGGCAAGTGGGAGGAGAGAGAAAAAGTGAGAAAAGTTGAAAAGAAAGAAAAGAAAAGAAAGAAAAGAAGGAAAGAAGGAAAAGAAAGAAAGAGAGAAAGAAAGCCACGACACGCGACCCAACCACGTGACCTTCCACGTCCACGTGACTCGTGCAAATCGAGATCCACCACCAAAGCACTAAGCAAACCCTCAAAACTCCCACGGGGGCCGGCATAGTACCTGAACCGCACCACACAAAAGAAGGCCAGAAACCCACTAATTCAGGCATAAGACACTACGAAAGCTGTGTTTCACACTAAACGTAGGGGACCCAACGTCACCCAGAACTCCATTAAAATATCTGGCTAAAACACCACTTCTAAAACTAAGTTGTTACACAATCACTTTAAGAATATGTTATTTTCTACAAAAATAAAGTTATATTGAGATGTTTGGATTTCCTATAAATATTCTAAAAGAGAAGCACCTTACTTAAAACATGATGAGATGAGATTATTAGAGCTTATTTTAATAAGGTTGAAGTTGTTTAATGGGATTCTCTTTGTTAGTTTAAAAATAAAATCTAAACTATCATAAAATTTTAACTGTTCTAACGAGCTTGAATCCTTAGGGGTTGATATCTACATTTATTGCATTAAACATTTCGAGACACCTAAGTATTTGGATATTTATAAGGTTTGTGGGCAATGGAAAAGGATAATGAAATCCTCAGCTCATCTTGTTTATTAGGTGATACCCCTTAGTATATGAGTTTTACAGTATCTTCTAAACAATATGTAATGATATTGATGAATACATGCATCCATAACAATATAGCAATATTTATGATGCATGTTTAGGATTTTAGGCATTTTATTCAATTAAAACAAGATGAAAGCAACATAACGACAAATTTGACTATAATGATGAATGCATGATTAGTGTTTTAGATACTTTGATTTTGATTATCACTTTCATTATCATATTTGTGATTGTTGTATAAGTTGTGTAACTTTTAGGAATGCCTACCTTAGTAAGTGAGTGACTACACTCGTGATAATAGACATTTTAATTATTTCATGTACGATTTTAATATCTAAATTCTATCCTTGAAAAACCCCCCACCTGCAAGAAAATACATCCACAAAAGAAAAGGAAAACGTGCATCAGTCATAGAGGTGGTGAAATCCCCTTCCAACACTCAAGAAATCACACGGAAAATGATGAAATCTCGTCATGTGGTGCACATGCATGCCATTTGATGTGCACAGGTGCATATCTTTGATATGCGATTTATTATAATGTGTGTGTGTGTATAGTGTGTCTTGATGTATTATGCAAGTATTTTTAGTTACCCTATTCTTTGATCTATCAAGGACAAAAAAAATAAATAGTACAATAATTATTTTGACATTTCCAAAAGTATTTAGAAAGAATAAACATATAATAAATTGCTATCATTAAATTTTGGAAAAAAAAACTATCTTTGTTAGATGAAAATAAAGCAGAGGGGGAGGTAGAGTCGGAAGGTTGTAGGTGGGGGAGGTGGAGTCGGATGTAGGTGGAGGAGATGAAGTTAGATGTAGGCAAAGAAGGTGGAGTCGGATGTAAGAGGGAGGAGGCAGTGGCACAGCAATAGTGCAAGCAAAGGGGGAGCCGGAGTCAATAAAGTAGCTGACACGGGATGGGGAGGCAAGGCTGGAAAGACATGTGGAGGAGGTAGAGCTGATTGTAAGTGGAGGAGGTGGAGTTGGATGTAGAAGGGAGGAGGTGGGAAGTGCTGCAACAAGTGAGGTGACGTCATGTGAAGGTGGAGCCATCAACTATCACCTGTAAGCCATGGAGGAGGTAGGTTTGGAGGGAGGAGGGGGAAGGAAGAAGAAATCGTGCTCGTGCCCTAATGTGAGAGATTTAGCGTAGCACTGAGTAAAGTTGTTTTTTTGTTTGGAGGCTTTGGGTCACATTTGCGAGGACTTAGTGAGGACTTGATATCGCATAGTCCTCACCAAAATCTAACAAGAACATAGTCTCACGAGGTATCCTTGCAAATTATAGAATTTCTAGTAGTGTGTATTATAGTGTATGCATGGGTGAGGAAATGTTGGTGAATGGGTTTCATTATTAGTGATGGTAGATTTGTAAAAGTAATGGAAAAAAATTGTAAATAGTTAAAAAGTTGTTAGGACATTTTGAGGATAAAAACTCTTTAAGCCCAGTCTGCCCTTTGATGAAGTTTGAGACTTTTTTCCTGAGTTCCTTTTATTTTCTCCCACCATTGGTGTAAATTTTGATACATTATTTAGATTGTTTGCCTTCGGACCTGTAATATTTACTATTAGACTTTGTTTCTTACCTAACATTTAAGTCGATGAAATATTAAATATCTAAACCGTTAACAAAAAAAAAACTCTTTAAGCCCAACTTCTAGTAGAAGCAGTTATGGATTAGCTTCAACAAAAACCTTACTGTTATTCATTAGTGGGCTTTGAGAAGTTGGTGGCTTCTCCTAGATATGTGTTGCTTGTTTGGTACCATTTTTGAGATTTTACAACTTCTACCAAACTTTAGCCGCCAAAATTTGTCTAAAAGGAATTCCCGGTGACCCTAAGTCTATAGCCATTTGATATATACTACTTTAGAAAGCAACAATTTGTTTTTTAACTACCGTTAAACGTTGCCATTTGTCATAGTACTTTTTCTAAAAGAATACTACTTGGCATGGTGTTTCCTACAAAGAATGTCACTTGGCTTGTCATGTGTCTTCTTCTTAAGAGGATTTGACACATAACATTTTTTTTTTAAAACAATCAAAACTTGAGACATGACATAACATTATTCACATATAACACAATAAATTTTATTGAAATTATTTTTTGTATCCAACAATATTTATCTTTAAATCTCTTTTATTTTGAATAAACAATTGTGATGATTTAGTATAAATCACATAGTATTTTTTGCAAAGAATTGTGGTCAATATAAAAACCATAAAGAAAAAATCCATTAAGATTTGTACTTTTAAATTAATATCATCTCACTATTATTAGAAGTTTTTTTTTTTTATTGCATTAGTCCTTGCAATATAAATAGAAACTACTAGAATATTACTTATTAGCTCTCTTTATTTTTAATAAGTGACTAGTAACATTAAATAAATTTAGAAATAACATTTATATTTCAATAAATAAATATAATATAAAACTATATCTATATCTATTTATTTATAACTTTTGGTTGTAATGGGCATGTTATGTAAATTCCGCTCTTTTTTACAAACTCACTTGCAATTTTAATATAATAATTATCAAAGAATTATAATTTAGAAAAATAAATATCCTAAAAGCTTGTCACATGGCAAGTGATGTAGCAATTCACCCTTTTCATGTTAAGTTTTGCGAAGTATTAAAAAGAACATATCATGACCTTCTTCGGCACATGACATGTGAGAGAGTCTATTTAACTCATTTATTTCAATTGATTCCTCCTCTCACTAACTTATTTAATTCCTATAAATTTATGCAATCAATAAATGAATTTAATAGTTATCGTCCAATGCTATCTGTTATATTGTGCTAAAGTGATGTTAATATAAAAAGATATGACACTATTCTCATTCGTAATTACATTTTAATTACATTAAACTTCTATAATTGGGCAAGCGATTAAAAATTAAAATAATCTCAAACACTTAAAATCATTTTAAAATCATTTTAAGATGTCTTTATTATAAAATACTTATGACAATGACTATAAAATTCAAGAAAGAAAGTGATGAAGATTTAAGTCATGTGGAGCATACATCAACTCATTCTTTTCAATCGATTCATCCTTTCTCTAATTAATTTAGTTCTTGTAAATGTATACAACCAATAAATGGATTTAACTATTAGCATCTAATGACATCCGCTATATTGTGCTAAAGAGTTGCAATTATTTAAAAAAAACCTCTCAATAAATGATACTATTTCTATTCTAATGACATTATAAATTCATTAAACTTCTATAATTAGGCAAATTATTTAAAATTAAAATAATCTCAAATATGTATAATCATTTCATTATAAGAGACATGTTTATTATAAAATACTTATGATAACCATAAAATTCATGAAAATGATGAAACAAATTGGTCCATAAATTAAAATTTTCAAAAATCTAAAATGTAGAAGAATCTCAAATGGTTGTGCTTCTTCTTCTCCTTCCATAATTAAGTAGCAATTTCACATTTAATGTGATGCCCTTAATTTCTATAATAATTTAAAATAATTTAAATTATAGGAAATTAAAAGCTAAATTGAAAGATCGATTACTAGGAACCTGTGTGTGTGGCTATGACACTCCAGACTATGTGCACTATACTAAAGCTCATCATATGTCTGCACCTACAACCAAAACACACGAAGAAAGCGTGAGTGATAAAAGTCACCCAGCACGTATCCCACGAAAATGACAGAAAAATAAAACTATAATTAAATTTCCCTTGAATTCATTTTGCAAATCATTTTCTCCAAAACCGCCAAAATTGACCAACTAGGCTCAACTGCCTGAAAACCACAGCAAACGCAGCCCACATCAGCCAAAATAGTAGACAGGACTTTACTAGCCCAAAACCACAAACAAGGCCCTTAATGGTCAAAACCACACACAGTGAGTCGGGAAGTTCAGTACTTGGCAACCAACTCTGGCTTTAAGCAGTCACCGGGGTGCACTACACAGCCACGACGTGCCACCCAATGCAAGAGCTGTGTCGTCCTACGATTCTCCCACCTGGAGAACCCTCACAAAGCCAACCCCTCTGGGAAGGTAGTCCTGTCTCTCAGGATGCTACCAGCTACAGGGCACATGTCCCACCCACACTAACCACCACAGGGTACGCCTCCTTACGGCGTCCTCTACACGGTGCTCAAAAGGGAGTGCCATATCTCCACACCTGACAATACCCAAGCCTCAATGCTCACAGCGATAGTAGGAGTATCATACCTCCTCGTCATGTCACGAGACACCTCAACCGGTAGACCACAAACCTAGCCTCGATACGACAGTCAGAGAGTCTCATACCTTCAAGACCCAACAACCTTCGGCCTCAGGTATCTCGGCACTTGACCTCAACCAAGGAGACATGCCTGACCATCCGAGAATGTCGTCACATTCCCTGGTCCTGATGACACGAGCCCATGGTGACTCGGCTTGCACACAAAAAACCAAGAAAGACATTTTCCAAAACGGGCCAACTCATCTCTTTGAAAACCATTTTCAAACCATTTTATATCATTCGAAACTCATTCAAAAACCTCGACAAAATGGCATATCAGGTGTCCCACAAGACCACCACTAATGCCCACGATCCCATCTCAAATGGGCAAAATAAACCAATCCAGAAAACCCACGAGAATGACATTTTATAAAACAGCTAAGCCCTGATTTGGCATACCGAAATGGGTTCGGTATACTGAAATCTCTTAGATCGGAAGACTGACCAGAATCAATTGACTGAAATAGGTGCAGGCATCCAAAACAATAGACCAAAAACCAGACCAGTCGACCAAAAGTTCTGGTTCAGTAGACCGAATAAATCTGATCGACTGATCTGGGACACAACGATCAACACTCATAGCCAAAAAACGGTAGACCGAGGAGATTCGACCGATCAAATTTCAACCAGAGGACCTAATCTGACAGAAAAATGACATACTGAAATGATTCGGTATGCCGTTTTCTGCGAAACCAGAAAAACGGCCCAAGGCACCCACCCACAAGATCGTCCAAAATGGGACCAAGGATTGGACTCCCAAAACAAGCACCACAAAATCGATCTAAAACATATATGGTAGACCCTCGAGTCTACTCCAAATCCACACAAAGAAAACCGAAATCCATTTATCATGCAAGGAGAAATAAATTCGAGAAACCACAAGGGTCAAAAACGACCTAAAACCACTCAACACCATAAATGGCCATAAATGCTACCATAAATTATCATAAATCCACAATAAATTATAGGAATGTAAATTTACCTAGATTCCATGCATTCCTATCATTTTCTACCATTTTCATGCTTTCTACAACATAGGATGAAGTGCGTACCTGAAATGAGCTCTTCGGTGACCCAACTCGCTCTCCAACCAAACACCAACCACCACTAGCGTGCACGATCACCACAGGAGCATCCTCGACCTCCGAAGCTCCAGCCACGCCGACGTTGAGCCACATGACCACCTCTGCCTCTCTCTCTCTCTCTCTCTCTCTCTCTCTGACGCACGAAACAGAGGAGGAAGAAGGAGGCAGGGGAGGTGGGAAGGGTGAGGGGGTGGGGAAAGAGGGGAAAAGGAAAATGGGGCAAGATTGGGGAGAGGTGGAGAGGAGGAGGAGTGTGCCCGAGGGACGACGAGGAGAAGGAAGAAGGAGAGGGAAGAAGGGCGAGGAATCGGGGGAGGGTGAGGTACAGGGGAAACCACTGGTCGCAACCTTAATACGTGTAGGAAGGAGTGGTTATGCGCATGCCTAACTACCACCCATACACACACACCTGCAAGTCCCCAGCTACCCACCAGCCAGACCCGCACTGCTCACCTGCCAGCTCCAAAGCATGAGCTAGCAGCAAGCCACACTAGCTGGCCCCCAGACATGAGTCCCATACAGACCCACACACGGGCCCACAAGCATAGTGCCACAATGTACAGTGCCAACCACATGGGGACAAGCACAGAAACACACAACCAAAAGCCGGTCCACGAGGCCCAAGCCCAAAATCACAAAACACACAAATGGATCTCAGAACAGTAACACCCGTCTAAGAATAAATTCATTAAAATGTAAATAATTACAAAATGAATTTATGGGTGTTACATCCTAACCATCTTAAAAGAAGATTTTGCCCTCAAATCACTTGTAGGCGAAAAGATACGGTATTGGGCTAAGATGGCTTCCTTATGTTCTCACGTGGCCTCTTCAGCTCCATGATGCCGCCACCACACTAAGACCAGTGGAATCACCTTGTTCTGCAGCACTTGCTCCTTGCGGTCGACAATATGGACGACATCCTCCACAAAGGATAAATCATCCTGATGCCCCTCTAGCTAAATTGGGATCACATGAGATGCGTCAGCTAGACACTTCCTCAGCATGGAGACATGGAACATGTCATGCACAGATGGCATCTCTGGTAGTAGATCCAGCCAATAAGAAACCTCACCGATCCTTTAGGTAATCTAGTATGAGCTAATATAGTGAGGACTCAGCTTCTCACGCTTCCTGAACCTCATGACACTCTTGGTCAGCGACACCTTTAGAAACACATAGTCTCTCATTAGAAATTCCAACGGTCTCTGCCTTCTCTCGGCATAACTCTTCTGCCGACTCTGTGCATCCAACAGCCTCTAACGGATCAAGTCAACCTTGTTTGCATATAGCAGCACAAGCTCAAGACCAATCAACTGATGCTCGCCCACCTCACTCCAGCAAACTGGCGACCTGCATGGCCTACCATGCAAAGCTTTGTACGGTGCCATCCCGATGCTCGAGTGGTAGCTATTGTTGTAGGCGAACTCAATCAATGGTAGATGGTCCTCCCAACTCCTTTGCAGGTCTAAGGCACACACTTTTAGCATATCCTTTAGTGTCTTGATAGTCCTTTCTATCTGGCCATCTGACTGAGGATGAAATGTCATGTTATAGTTGAGCACTGTGCCAAAGGCTTTCTGCAGAGTTCTCAAGAACCTTGATGTGAACCTCATGTCTCTGTTCAACACGATAGACATCGGAACACCATGTAGTTGAACAACCTCAGAAACATACAACTCTACCAAACGGTGCATCGGAAGCTTCACTCGAATGGTTGAGAAGTGAGCAACCTTGGTTAGCTGATCTACAATCACCCACATGGTATCGTTTTTTCTCTGAGTCTGCGGTAAACTAATCACGAAGTCCATAGAGATGTGCTCCCACTTCTACACGGGAATATTCAACGGCTGCAAGGTCCCTCCAGGTCTCTATTGCTCTGTCTTGACCAGTAGGCAGGTTGTACACCTCGCCACATGGTTAGCAACATCCCTCTTCATGCCAGGCCACTAAAAGTTTCGCTTTAGGTCTCGATACATCTTTGTACTCCTAGGGTGAATAGTGTACCTAGACCAATGTGCTTCATCAAGCAATCTCTGCCTAGCCTCCTCATGTTGGGGCATATACAAGCGCATATCATACCTCAGCTCCCCATATGCCCCAATAGAGAAATGAGGCTCTCCACCAGCCTCCAGCTTCCTAAACACAGCCTGAACAAATGGATCTGGCTGCTGACAGGCGTCAATACACTTGATTAGCTTAGGGCGAATAGACAGGTTGGCCACTCAAGCACCAACCAGCCCCTGAGCTTGTTGCATCGGCCTGCAACACACCAAATCCTCCAACATGGTTCACTCCTTGCCAACAACATGGTTCCTCCAACATTGGCCTTCCTAGGGTGGTAGGACAGGTTGAAATCATAGTCCTTCTGATACTCCACCCACCGACGCTGTCTCAGGTTGAGGTCCCTTTGCGTGAAGATATACTTCAAGCTCTACTAATTGGTGAAGACCTCAAACTATTCTCCAAACAAATAGTGTCGCCAAAGCTTGAGAGCGAACACTACGGTAGTCATCTCTAAATCGTGGGTCGGGTAGTTCTTTTCATGATCCTTCAGCTAGCACAAAGCATATGGGATGACATTGCCATGCTACATCAGAACGCACCCTAATCCAACACCACTGGCGTCACTATACACAATGAAGCCACCACTTCCAGAAGGCAGAGTCAACATAAGGGTAGAAACTAAATGAGACTTCAGTTCTTGGAAACTCACCTCACAATTCAGGTCCCAACAAAACAAAACCCCCTTCCTAGTCAACTCTATCAAAGGTGCGGCTATGGAAGAAAAATCCCTAATAAACCTCCTATAAAGCCCGTCAGACCCAAGAAACTCCTAACCTCCACCATAGTCCTGGGTCGCTCCCAACTACTCACCACCTTGACCTTGGCCAGATCCACTTTGATACGTTCTCCAAAAATCAAATGGCCAAGGAACATAACTTCACTCAGCTAAAACTCACACTTGGAGAATTTGGCGTACAGCTGATGATGCCTTAGAGTATCCAAAACTGCCCTCAGAGGCAAGGCATGAGTCTCTACATCAGGGGACTAGACCAGCACGTCATCAACAAAAATCACAACAAACTGGTCTAGAAAAAGGTTGAAAATCCTATTCATCATATCTATAAACACAACTGGTGCATTGTCAGGCCGAAAGGCATGACTGTGAACTCGTAATGCTCGTATCGCTTCTAGAAAGTAGTCTTCTGAATGTCTGAGTCTTGTATCCTCAACTGGTGATACCCTGACCTTATATCAATCTTCGAGAACATGGATCTAGTCGAATAGGTCATCAATGCGAGGTAGGGAATACTTGTTCTTTACCGTAATCTGGTTCAACATCCGTTAATCTATACACAATCAGAGTGAACCATCCTTCTTACAGACGAACAAGACAAGCACTCTCCATAGAGACACACTTGGCCTGATAAACCCCTTGTCCAGCAACACCTACAACTAAGTCTTGAGCTCATGCAATTCTACTAGTGCTATACTATAGGGAGGCTTCGACACAGCACCAGAATCGAGGATCAAACCGATCAAGAACTCTACTTTTTTGTAAAGTAGCATGCCAGGCAAATCGTTAGGGAAAACATCGAGATATTCACACACCACATAGATGTTGTGCACACGCAATTTAGGAGAAGTGGAGGTAACTAAACTAGCTAGATGCCCCACGTAACCCTTGATCAAAGACTTATAAGCCTTCATAGCTGAAATGACAAGTTTAGGCTCACCTTGACACTCACCTTGCACAAAGAAAGACCTATCCTTAGGAGACTTAAAATAAACTCTCCTACGAACACAGTCGATCAAAGTGGACTGCTGCGCCAGCCAATCCATGTCGAGTATTACATCGTACTCCTGCATGTCCATCACAATCAGGTTGGCATCAAACTCTCTGTCGTTTAGTGTTAAGTTGGCAAACCGTAGATATCTCCATGCCAAACTGTGCTCCCCTAGTGGCATGACCACATTGAGATGAAAGGCTAGTCTAGTCAGTCTCTCTCCCAACTTCGCTACAAAAGACTCAGAGACAAAGGAGAAAGAACTCCTTGAGTCAAATAACAATTTGGCCATCCGACCAACCACAATAAAAGAATCTGATGGCCAAGCAAAAAAACACCACATCCATACAATCAAGTAGATGTCCAAGTTACAAAGATATTATAACAAACACAGAGGCTCACAAAACCAACTAATCATCCTTACCCTCAACTACATCTCCCAAAGTTCCAATGCGCTGACGCTACATTGGTAAACACTCGTCTCCTAGTTGGCTACTGCGGTGTGCTTCTTGCCTTCTTAAGCGATTTTGGGCAGGATCTCTGAACATGTCCTGCCTTTCCGCAGTTATAGCACACCACCGAGGCTGAAGGCTGCTGAGGATGAAGACAGTATGTAGCGATGTGGCCCACTTGACCATAGTTGAAACACTAGTTCCCACTAGGAGCACTGGACCTTGTCTGACTGATGCTAGCTCCGCTACTTCTAGCAAAATTCCGTCAGGCGGTAGAGGAAACATTGGACCTCCCTTTCTGCCTCTTCTCAGGGCTACTAGAACTACTAATACTTGGAGGACCAGAGAAAGAGAATCAGGAGGTAAAAGAAGACTTACCCTCTCTTTGGGACAACTCTCCAAATATTTCTGATGCTCATCTTGAAGTGGTAAGTCATTCCAATCAAGTCCTCCACAGTTTGGCACTGACAACCTAGTACCTTCACCCATAGCCCTGGGTACAAGCCATCCAGAAACCTCTGCACTCGCTCCTCCTCAGGCTCATAGGTTGGAGCGAAACGTTCTAACAGGACGAACTTAGTCTCATACTCGAACACCGACATCGTGCTCTACTTTAAACTCCGAAAATCTCAACGAAGCTGCTCCTTCACATGAGTGGGGAAATACTTGTCATAGATGGTCGCCTTGAAATCCTTTCACTAGATGCTAATAGTGACTGAGTCCGGGAACTTCAACCATTTCATAGACTTCCACCACCTATCTACCTCACCATCCAGTAGATAAGTTGCCAACCACACCCAATGTTCCTCTGGGCATGCCATGCTCTCCAGAATCTCCACTACCTTCTCCAGCTAGGCCTCGCTCTCTTCAGCACCAACCTTGCCCTTGAACGATGGCGGATGATGCTTCATGAACTAGCTCAACCACGGGTCACTTGACGGTTCACTAGTACTACTCTTATTAAAGGCATGGGAGATCCCGTGTGCCAAGCTCCGTAATTCAGCACAAACTGCCTTTCATCCACATACATCTTCTCGACGCTCAGTTTCCACAATAGAGGCCATGCCTTTATGACCATGAGGAGGCATCCTACAAGGAGAGAGGCAAAACACCTACACCATTGACAAAACAGCAACTAAAAAACAATGAAGAAAACTAGGTGCAAACTCTACCATGCAAGCAAATCTATGGAGTCTCTAGATTGAACACCCTAGGCTAGTGCAACCTAGTGAACTTGGTGCTCTGCTGCCAGATCTGTAACGCCTTCAATTCCTATAATAATTTAAAACAAATTAAATTACAGGAACTTAAAAGCTAAACAGAAAGATCAACCACCAGGAACCTGTGTGTGCGGCTATGTAACCATGCCGGCGACAGCCTCAGGATTGGCGCGGAAGGCCAAATGCATGAGGGTCGGCAAAGTCACAGCAAAAATAATAAAAATAATGATAAAAAAGCAGGAGTCGCCACCTAGTCTATTTTAAAACAGAAGACGAGGAAAACCGCTTAAAAACATTCAAATCATGCGATAAAACCAATGGAAAAGGTCTACATAAACCAGAAATGGGCAAGGATCCCTGTATGCACGAGGAAGGTATTAGGCATCCTTGTGCGCCCGAAAATCGGTCTTTCTATGGGTTTCTCATTTATCTATATGAAATGTCGACTTTTCAGCCTTTTCTCTTCGCCCAAGGGTGATATGCAATGCAATGCTTTGGTGTCTTATGCTAAACATGGGTGTATGGGCTATTTGGTGTGTCCTAATGCTCAGAAAGGTCACTCGTACGGTGGGTCAAGCACCGGTGCAAGGATGTTGCACAGATATGATCAAAGATCTAACAAGTTTGAGTGATTTTCATCCTCGCTTTACTATATGCAAAACATGATCTATCATGCATAAAAAAGGGCTGAAAATAGAATAGGGTCTTCCGGATATATCCAGGAAGACAACCCGAGAAAACCAAAAGCAAATCAAAACAAGAAACATGCTAAACATCATGCCAATGGTACTGTGTGCAACAGAAAACAAGCTGGTGCGCCTATGTGGTGTGCCAGACTGCTGCTCCAGTCTGGTGCGCCACTTATGTGCTCTACTGAGGTGTCAGGAAAGTGTGCCAGAGGAAATCATAGATCCGATAGTAAACTAGAATGCCATGCAATGCAAAATTCTTTTAAACTTGCAAACTCAACAGAAAATGCAACATGAGTATCTTATCAAAATCCAAACAAGAAAACACAAGATGGGTCTTGTGCTCAAGGGCTGTATGCCTCACACAAAACCTCACCATCCATATGCTAAGTCAAAACAACAAGATTCAACCATGCTATCTAGATTTGGATCATGGATTAATGCATAAGAACCTCCCAAACAGGAGTTCATGGGGCAATCAGCTCACCAGATTTCAGCAACTGGCTGAATATGCAAGATGCAAAAAAGGCTTAAAACAGTTTCATCCAAGACTGAAATCATGCATGCAAAGACATGCCATATCAGAGAATACACACCATAACAATCAAAGTCAAACACACTCGAGAAAGCATGCAGATTATGATGCAAAGATGATGATTTATACTCTGACTAGACTAGTGCACCAGGATGGTGCGACAGGATGGTGCTCTGGTTAGGTGTGCCACCTTGGTGCTCTAGTTAGGTGTGCCACCTTGGTGCTCTAGTGTGGTGCACTCCAGAAAATCTAAATCAGACTGTTGTCTGATTTTAGATTCTGGTCTAAATGCAAGAGATGTAATGCGATTTATCTAAACCAGATTGATTAATCAGATGGTAAAAAGCTGAAATATGATGAAAAGCAAGCAATGAAAGTCTTTATATCATTTCTCTTAAATCGTGCAAGATCATGGGTTAAGGGCTGAAAATATTGCATTGTAGATTCTAAAGAGCATGCAATGAGCTAATGAGCTTAACAATCATATTCAAATGGTGAACATATAAAGAGTGTATTTGTAGCTCATTTCATGGCAAACATTTGCATGAATCATGATTCATTATGTAAAAACAGAGATTAGATGATGCAAAATTTAATATGGCATTGGAACATTGTGAATATACATGTAGGAGCAATCATCTCATCACAAAAACATCATGAAAATAGCTTACTAACAGATCAGATATCTTGTTCTTTACATGCTTTTATATAGTGTAATATCTAGAGCTTAAATAAAAAGGATAAATGAAAGAGGAGTAAGGATCTTACCTTACTTGTGGTGTTTCCCCCTTGAAGGCTCAAGATGACACTTCCTTGTAGCTTTGGATGGGATGAGAATGCTCTGGAATGTAAGGGTATCTCCAAGAAATGAGAGTGGGTTGCGGGGAGTAAGTGAATGGCTTAACCAAGTGTCATGAGTTGCCAAGTGAGCCAAAAGACTGCCAATGGAGGTCCTTTTATAAAGCTCCACAAGGGTAACTCCCATGGGATGCAGACAACCTTGCAAACGAAGAGCCTGGCGTAGATTCGCAGGGAATATCCGCTGGCGAGGGTTACAAGCACGGGAGATGGAAAGCCAGCAGCCAGCACTCTGAAAAGTGGTTGTGCGCCAGGATGGTGCTCTTGTTAGGTGTGCCACCTTGGTGCTCCAGTTAGGTGCGCCACTTTAGTGCTCCTGCTTGGTGCTCCAGTCAAGTGCTCCACATTGGTGCTCTGCACTAGCTATCTGAATTGCAAATTGGGCCACGAGCTTGCTATAGGCTTGTGGTTGGTTTATGCAATGATCTTTGGCTAGTTAAAAGGTTGAGTAGGATTCAAAAGTGGTTGAGCTTCCCGCATCCAAAGCAACATCTGGAGAGTTTACCTATAAGCCACCTAAAAATCGGGGTGTCTACAGGCTACAAGACTCTAGACTATGTGCACTATGCTAAAACTCATCTTCATGTCTGCATCTGCAACCTAAAACCATGAAGAAAGCATGACAAAAGTTACCAAGCACACACCCCATGAAAACGATGGAAAAACAAAATTATAATTAATTTTCCTTTAAATTTATTTCGCAAATCATTTTCTCCAAAACCACTAAAACTGACCAATTAGGCCTAACAACCCAAAAACCACAGCAAACATGGCCCACATCGGCCAAAATAGTAGACAGGTCTTTAGCCCAAAACCACAAATAAGGTCATCAATAGCCAAAACCACAAACAGTGAGTCGGGAAGCCTGGCGCTAAGCAATCAACACTATCCTCAAGCAGTCACTAGGGTGCACTACACTGTCACTACATGTCATCCTGTGTAGGAGCCATGTCGTCCCACGATTCTCCCACCTAGAGAACCCTCACAAAGCCAACCCCTCTAGGAAGGTTGTCACTCAGGACGCTACAAACTACGGGGCACATGTCCCACCTACACTAGCCACCACTAGATACGCCTCCTCACAGCGTCCTCCATACGGTGCTCAAGAGGGAGTAGCATACCTCCACACCTAACAACACCCGAGCCTCAGTGCTCACAGCGATAGTTGGCATATCATACCTCCCCGTCGTGTCATGAGACACCTCAACTTGTGAACCATAACCCTATCCTTGAAACGACAGTCAGGGAGTCTCATACCTCAAAGACCCGACAACCCTCAGCCTTTGGTATCTCGGCCCCCGACCTCAACCAAAGAGATGCACCAGACTATCCGAGAATCTCGTTACATTCCCTGGTCCCGACGACAAAATCTCATGGTTTCTCAGCCCGTATACAGAAAACCAAGAAAACTATTTTCCAAAACAGGCCGACTCATCTCTTTGAAAACCATTTTATATCTTTGGAAACTCATTCAAAAACCTCTACAAAATGGTACACCAAGTGTCCCACAAGACCACCACTGATGGCCCACGATCCCATCTCAAATGGGCAAAACAAACCAATCTGAAAAACCCACGAGAATCACATTTTATAAAATAGTTGGGCCATGATTCAGCATACCGAAATGGGCTCGGTATACCGAAATCTCTTGGATCAGAAGGCCGACTAGAATCGGTCGACCGAAATAGGTGCAGGCACTCAAAACGGCAGACTGAAAACCAAACCGGTCGACTAAAAGTTCTTGGTTCGGTAGACCGAATAAATCTAATCGACCGAACTGGGACACAACGATCAACACTCATAGCCAAAAAATAGTAGACCAAGGATATTCGATCGACCGAATTTTGACCAGAGGACCTAATTTGACAAAAAATGATATACCAAAACGATTCGATATGTCGTTTTCTGCGAAACTAGAAAAATGGCCAAGGGCACCCACCCACAAGATCGCCCAAAATGGGACCAAGGGGTGGACCCCAAAATAAGCACCATAAAATCCAACTAAAACATATATGGTAGACCCTTGAGTCTACTTCAAATCTAAACAAACAAAACTGAAATCCATTCATCATGCAAGGAGAAAGAAATTCGAGAAACCACAAGGATCGAAAATGACCCAAAACCACTTAACACCATAAATGGCCATAAATACCACCATAAATCATCATAAATCCACAATAAATTCTAGGAATGTAAATTTACCTAGATTATATGCATTCCTAACATTTTCTACCATTTTCATGCTTTCTACAACACGGGGTGAGGTACATACCTGAAATGAGCTCTCCGATGACCCAACTCGCTCTCTGGCCAACCACCGACCACCACCAGCTTGCACGACCACCACAGGAGCCTCCTCGACCTCCAGAGCACCAGCCACACCAACACCAAGCTACACAACTACCTCTGCCTCTCTATCTCTCTCTCTCACTAGCGCACGAAATAGAGGAGGAAGAAGGAGGCAGGGGAGTTGGGAAGGGTGAGGGAGTGGGGAAAGAGGGGAAAAGGAAAGTGAGGCGAGAGTGGGGAGAGGTGGAGGGGAGGAGGAGTGCACTTGAGGGAGGAGGAGAAGAAAAAAGAAGCAGAAGGGAGAAGGTTGGGGAATCGGGGGAGGGTGAGGTACGGGGGAGGGTGAGGTACGGGGGAAACCATCGGCCACAACTTTAATACACGTAGGAAGGAGTAGTTATGCGCATGCCTAACTACCACCCATACACGCACACCTACATGCCCTAAGCTACCCAATCAGCCACACCCGCATAGCTCACCTGCCAACTCTAAAGAACGAGCTAGCAGCAAGCCACACCAACTAGCCCCCAAACGTGGGCCTGATACAGACCCACACACGGGACCACAAGCACAGTGTCACAATGCATAGTGCCAACCACGTGGGGATAAGCACAGGAACACACAACCAAAAGCTAGTCCACGAGACCCAAACCCAAAATCACAGAATACACAAATGGGCCTCAGAATAGTAACACCTATCTAGGAATAAATTCATTAAAATGTAAATAATTACAAAATAAATTTACAGGTGTTACATTTAATGTATCAACCACTTATTTTTTCTTGAATGTCTATAATCAAGTTATTAATTTGTAATGCAAAATGATATGAATATGTACAATAAGTTTCATTAATAAATTTATTTTTAATGTACACAATATTTTCTTTCATCTCTTCAAATTTAGTTTGAAACATGGTATGACATGAGAAACAATGAATATGGAAAATAAATTCTGTCACTAAGTTTATTTTTAATGCTCATAATATATTTTTTATCTCATTAATTTCGAATAATCAACTGTGATGATCCTATACTAGTTATTGCATAGAATATTTTTTAATGAATCATGATCAATATAAAAGCCTTCAAAATTTTATATTTGTAATTAATATCATGCCACTATTAGTAAAAGTTATCTTTTATAATTGCATTAGTCCCTACAATGATCAATAGAAAAATCATATTAAAAAAGACCTCTTAAAAATTGATATTTCTTATTAATATCGTGCCATTGTAATTAGAATTTATCATTTATAATTGCAATAGTCTTTTCAATATCCATAAAAACTATTAACACATGACTATTTCTTGTTTTTTATTTAATATTGAAAAATAATTAGTAAAACTAAATAAATTTAGAAATGACATTTATTATATTTGGAATATAACATTATATTTACTATTATTTTTATTATTTTGAGCATGATGGTATCTACCAAGTTCCATATGCATTATTGCCAAAATTGGAATGTCTCATTCTTCATTTATATATATTCATGATAATTTGAGTAAAATTGTCTTTAACCAAATACTCAAATTATTTCCATTCATTTTGTTTTCACTCATGACATTTATTTGCTCTTTGTGTATTTCTATATTTAAGAATCACTTTTATAAAAAAAAATTGAACATTTCTTTTAACTAATCTTATCTTATAAAAAACAATAGAATATGTTTATAAAGAAATATATAGTTCGTACATTGCACGTGCTTAGGCTACCATAGTATCCTTTAAAAGATAAAGTTGCATCTTCATAGTCAATTTTTTTTGTTCACTTATTTTTATATATTGGGTTTCTATCCCATTTTGCAAAGAATTGTATACACGCTATTAATTGAGGTAATGAAGTTAAGAAAAAGGACACATTTGGGGAGAGCAAGTTAATGCAAGAGAATCTATCAAAGTTTTTTTGTCATTTTTTATATTAGCCTTGGTGTGCTTCAAAGCAAGAGAATCTATCAAAGTTTTTTCCTTTTTTTTTCCATAGAAACTTCAAACTTATATGACATACTTTTTTATTTTTACAACTTATGAAAGTATTGGCACTATCAATTTAACCTTTGTGCCATCATCATTATATACAATAGTCTTGAAATTAAGTTGTTCTAAGTGCATAATAGAGTAATATTTTTTCAAAGTGAAAACATAACTTTTTGGTTATATATGATCTAGCTGGAAGGTAGTTCAATGTTATTTTATTTTTATATTTACTTAATTTATGTACAAGATATATTTTTATCAATATTATTATTATTATATAAAAAAATATATTAAAATTGTCTCGAACATTTTATGCTTTTCTCATCGTAAACCCCAAGCCAAAATTTGAAATTCATTATTTTTCTCTCCTTATTAATCGATTTGGTCTTGGGAGAGTCAACAATATTTGAAACCCATGCTTATCATTACCAATGATTCAAGGGAGAGTCTACAATACCTACAAGGATACCATTGATTTTGTTGGGCTCCAAGAACTTTCAATGTTATTCTTTAATTCAAACATATGAATGGTGGAACTTACAACTTTAAGAAAACAATTGTAATTGAGAATGGCAACTTTTTGTAAGATGACTCCATTGGTTCCTTAGAATTTCTCATAATTAAAAGATAGTCTAAATAAATTTATCATCCAAACAATTTATATTTAATAGAAATCAAATAATACTGCTATTAAAATATTTTAGATTCAATTAGGAAAACAATTTAAGAAAACAATATCATCCAAATCGTTTTTTTAGTTAGTTATAATGAAGAAAAAAGAATAAGTGGATGATAGACGCATTGAAGGATATGGACGAGGGTAAATCTAATTAAAAGGATTCATATGGTATTCATGAAAAAATATTTTACTTCTAAATATTGTTATGCCCATGAATTTTTCTGAATAATTTAAAATTAAATATCATTAGCTGGATGTGATT
>JAMKQA010007279.1:0-32478 GCA_024699735.1 Posidonia australis | reverse complement strand
TATATATATATATATATATATATATATATATATATATATATAAACAAGTGCGAAAGCATACTTGAATTCATGTAGAAATCCTTACTCCTATATCTCCGATCTAGTCTTCCAAACTACGAAGTTCCTCTTGTCTTATTCTTTCTCAAGATAGAGGCAAGAGAGAAGGGAGACTAAACTTAAGGTTTGGGGACCGTGACTCCGATATATAAAAAACTATAATGTTACACACTTCTAATTCGACTCATTAACAAATGGAAAAATTCCCTAATGATCTCTACACATATTAACCCACATTACTTAAGATGCTAACTGGCTCAACCCAAAAAACCAAATAGACTACAATAATGAGTCTAATCAAAAAATAACCTATAATATTTTAATTGATTTTATATTAGCTCATGTATATTGTTGAATTTAACCCAACAATCGATCCATAGATCTTAATCTCCTTAGCTTCTTAGTCTCCACAAACAAAAATTAATGAAACAACATTCAAAAACTTATTTTGAATAAAACCAAGCTACACTCCAACACAATGGGCCACAACTTTCTACTCTATAAGTAGAAATGCACAGACCATATGTGTGGTCACAACGCACAATACAATCATACAAAACCTCTTGGGTAACTTTGGCATTTCACAGAGTACCCAATATAGACGAAAACACACTTGGAGTTCCATTCAAACCCTCATCACGCAACAACAGAAAGCGTTAAAGCATAAAACATTCACTATTTCTAATTAGGAAATAGAATATAAGAAAACTAGGGTAAAGGATTAGTTGAATAGAGTAATATAAGACTCCAAATTAATTCAGCAAAATACAACAAACTAAAGATCTCAAAGCTACCTTTAGCATACAACAAATCTCAAGTTTCTTGTAGTAAAGCGTAGAATGCTATATTTGCTTCGTTTTACATAAAACACAAGAACTACTGCATCCTACACCCCTGCCTGTGCCTATGAATACTAATTCAGTGCACAACACACAAACACAAAGGCTCAATTATTTGGAAACACATCCAAGATCATCCGTAAAACTTACTTTACACCAGAGCAATTAAGGAAAACTCAAGTACTCTAAGTCATCACATTAATTAATTTCTGTAGAAACAACCAAATTCTGAATTTATAGGACTAAGACGCTCACCTTGGTGCATCCTACTTGAGACATTCCAGGTCCTGTGTCCTATATACCCATGCAGTAGAATTTGATTTGAATCCACCTAAATTAAGCATGCAAAACTACAAAAGGCTTCATAGCACTAAAGTAAACTAAAATCAGATTCATTCAATAGCATGCAACAATAGCCCAACACCAAAATTACACTCAAGCTATCCTACTTGAATATGTACCTTAAACCATGAGATGAACCCAACACCATGTACCAAGCTTCCAAGCATTCCAAAGCTCCTTTCAATCATCTAAAAACTTCCCCAATCTCCCTTTGAGTTTCTTTGATCCTCAGTAGCTCATGCAATACCAAGAACTCAAAGAGTGCATGTACACCAAAAGAAATGAAGAATGATACTCGACCTTGAGCAAGAATGCTTACCTTCAACTCAAGATGACAACAAGCACATCTGAGATCTCACTTCCTGAAGCTCACCTCACAAAGAGCTCCTTCAAGCTCACCTCCAACAGAAATCAAAGGATTAACTCAAAAAGAAAAGGAAAGGAGAGCTCAACATCCAAATAGCCCAAATTATGACCCACCTCAAACTCAAAGTTACAACACCTTCCTTGCAATTTCTTCAACTGAGTATGACACCTGGATTTGCAAGAGGTCACCAAAGGTTCACCTCAACACTCACCTTTAGGCCTGTAAACGGGACAACTATAGCGTTATCCATATCCTTATCATTTAAATTTAGGTAAATAGCAGGGCAGATATAGACTCGTATCCCCTATGGTTCTACTTTTACCCATCCCATCACCCACAGTATAATATAAAACATGTAGGATAAATGGGTGAGAGGGTGTAATCTTGTTTAAGCAAATGTTTTGAACATTGAGTGTTTAAATAAATAACTAAAATCATATTCTATTACTATATACATTATAAAGTATTAGAACTTAAGAATTTATAGTTAAAACACTGTGCTTGAATGTCCCATTACAAATTCAAATCAAAATTGCTAAACAAATATGTAAAACATTGTTCATCATTTCATAATTTTAAAAGAAAACTAAAATTTTAAAAAAAACAAAATGCTTAGAATAATGCGAGTGGATGGGTAAACAGGTAATGGATACATAGTTATCCTTACCCATACCTTATAAAAATACAGGTAAAATGGGTGACAGGTAAACGAATAATAAGGTAAAATTATTTCTACCCTTACCCATATAGAACGGAGTAGATCGGGGCAAGCAACGGGTAAATGTCCTTCTCATTTACAATCTATCCACCTTCAACGTGCATGAAGAAAACTAACTTCTCTCTCAACATGCAAATCCATCTTTACTCACACTCTTAAAATTGTCCTCTCTTCACTAGATTCTCCCTTAAGAAACACCTCTCTCTTGGATGTCATATGGAAGGAAAGAATCCTAGAGAAGAAGAGATCATTAGATATTTATAAGCACTCCACTGATAGGTCAGAATTTTCAAAAACAATTTTGAATTGTAAGACATACCAGATTGGGGTGTTCAATATTAGATGCACCAACCTACGTGTTCAACCCTTGAATTCCAATTTGGCAATGTAAGGCACTAGAATGTCTACGTCAAACACTTCCAATTCTCAAGTTGAAATTCTAGCCTTAACAAGTTGTCCTAAAAATCTTCGTCGTTACAAATTTGGACTTTTCTAATCTAATTCGCAAAAACTTTACATGTTTCTTGAGTTTGACTAAATGTGTAATATAGTGTAAGCGTATGCTTTCTTAAGTTATTTTTTCTAAAAATGATATTGCTACAAGATTATCATATTTCACATTGACATAACTAAACAATCCCTATCTACATGATTTTCACTCAATTTAGCCTTTTCTAGTCTAATTTATAGAAACTTTATATGATTCTTCAAATTGACTAAACATATGAGCTAACGTGACCATACACTCTTTTTAGGGTTTTTTTTTTCTAAAAGTGTTCTTGTTATGTAAGATTATTGTTATTTCACATTTACATGACCAGACAATCCCTATGTACATGATTTTCACTTTATTTCTTCTTTTCCAATTTAATTCGTAGGAATATGATTGTTGAGTTTGACAAAAATGTGTGAACTAGTGTAAATATACAATTTTTTGATTTTTTTTTTTTAAATATCCTTGCTAAGTAAGATAATCATATTTCATGTCGATGGCACTAGACAATACCTATCTACGTAATTTTGATTCAATTCAACCTTTTCAAATTCAATTCATAAAACATTTATATGATACTCCAATTTGACTAAATGTATGAGCTAGTGTAAAATATGCACTTTTGGTGATTTTATCTGAAAATATTATTTTTCTCTGTGTTGATCTAGATGATTTTTATTAAATTTGTCCTTTTCAAGTCTAATACGTAGAAACTTTATATGATTCTTTAGTTTGATTAAACATGTGAACTACTGTAAATATACAACTATTTGGGATATATTTTACCAAATTGCTCCTGTCATGTAAACATTTCATGTCCACATGATCAGACAATCCCTGTGACCCTATCTATGTTATTTTGATTCATATCATCCTTTTCCAATCCAACTTGTACATGTTTTATATAATTCTTCAGTTTAATTAACAATGCAAGATAGCATAAATATACAATTTTCCTTTTTTTTTTGAAATTTTTCTTACCATGTAAGATAATCGTATCTCACATCCACAAGACCAGACATCATGATTTTGAATATATTCAGTTTTCTCAAGTCCAATTTGTATAATCTTTCTATAATTCTTCAGTTTAACTAAATGTGTGAGCTACTGTAAATATGTAATTTTTTTAAAAATTTATTTCTATATAAGATTATTGTATTTCATATCCACATCACTAGGCAATCACCATCTGCATGATTTCCATTCAATTCACGTTTTTACAGCTTAATTTGTAGAAGCTTTATACGATTCTTCAGTTTAATTAAATGTATGGGAAAATGTAAATATAATTTTCTTGCATTTTTTTATAATGATATTACTTTAAAAGATTATCGTATTCCACATCCACATGATCAAACAAACTATTTCTACATTATTTCCATTCAATTTGGTCTTTTCAATTCATAAATCTTTAAATGATTCTCAATTTGACTAAATGTGTGAGATAGAGTAAATATATAATTTTTATTTTTTTCAAATTTGCTTGTTTCAAAAATGTTCCTTGTGTGTAAGATGATCATATTTCACGTTTGTTAAACTAAAAAAAATCCCTATATAAATGATTTTGATTAAATTCAATATTTTCCAATGCAATTCATAGATGCTTCATATGATTATTCAATTTAAGTAAATGTGTAAGCTAGCGTAAATATACAAATTTTTGGATTTTATTTCTGAAAATATTTGCCTATCATATTTCATGTGCTACATGATCCCTATCTATGATTTTTATTCAATTTGGGCTTTTCTAGTTCAATTCAGATAAGTTTTATATAATTCTTTAGTTTGACTAATATGTGAGTTACTTTAAATGTACACGTTTTGAACATTTTTTTTGAAAATGTTCTTGTTTTATAGAATGATCGTATTTCACGTCAATATAACCAGTCAATCTCTATCTACATGAATTTGATTAAACTGGGATTTCTTAGGTTTAATTCATAGAAATTTTATACGATTCTTCAATTTGATTAAATACTTGAGCTACTAAAAATATGTACTTTTTTAGTATTTTTATTGAAAATATTCTTCAAATCTAACACTACCGTATTTCACGTCCACAAGACCAATCGATCCTTATGTAGATGATTTTCATTCAATTCATCTTTTTTTCATTCTAATCTATAGAAACTTTGCATGATTTGCCCCTTTTACTAAATATATGAGCTAGCGTAAATATAACTCACTCTTTTTATGGATCAACTATCTCTTGCACATCTGCAAAATAATCGATTAGTAGGATGAACTCATCTTGAAGTCTCATCTAAGAACCTCAACTTTTATCTGACACATCTTCGCTAGTTCTTCTCTCATATATTTTCCACTCCTCCGCTACACCATGAATCCATAACTCACACTCCTTGGACGTGTCGATGATCCATCACTTCAGTCAAAGGGCTTGTTTGGAAAACCTGGAGATTATTCAAAGTTGAATAGTGAACACTCTATGGGAAAATGATAAGTGAAATAAAAATGAGTAAAATATTAGATGTAGCTGAAGAGAAAAAAGCTAAATAGTATGAGTTTCATGCTGCCGGGCCATGTTTAGATTTTTCCCCAAACGCACCCAAAGTTGAAATTTACCCACCGCACGCTCCTACACACGATAGGCTTGACACTGTACTGATGATGATATTCACAGCACTACAGGAGATGGCGACCTTGCACCAAATTGTGCCTTCTTTTATTTCTTTCTTTCTTTCTTTTTTTCCCCTTGATGTGTCTAAAGATAATGCAACCTTCCTCTGCTCGTTACATCACACATCCCTTTCAGTCGCTTGATTGGATCGCCTTCAAAATCTGCAGTGTAAAGAACCAGCCGTTGCACTTGTCTTTTTGGTGCATGATTTCTCTTGTGATGTCTTGATACTGGACAATTAATGACAGCACTGGACTTTCTTTTTTTATTTTTTATTTTATTTTATTTTGTTATCGATTTAGTTAAATTTTTTATGTATATTTCAGGATTCGAATTTAAGACCTGTGACGAGTTTAAATTTCTCTCAGTCACTGTGACAACGAGACATTGTCAAATCGACCAAGATTAAAGATTTGTTCAGTAACACGTGTCATCAGGGATATCTGTATCCCAATCAAAAAAAATATAGGAAATGTAATCGATGTTTTTTACAAAATAATAATAATAATAATAATAATAAATCCACAAAAATACGTAATACTAGTAATTAATAAGTTATTAATCGCTCAACAGCAAACATAACTTGGCATGTGAATATTCGACTTTGATGGAGGAAACTGGACATGACCAACAATCTCAACAGAGGAAGTATTATTTTGGATCACTTTTTACGCCTACTCTATATCCCAAAAACTCTGCACGTGCATCCAGTTTTTTGTTAAATATTCATGGGTTTATTGTTTTCTTCATATACACATTACATTTTCCTAGACAAAAGATTTGAAATTTAGGTTGGTGTGTCTCTATCTTGTCTTCCATTTTAAGTCCTTCCGCTTGTCTATGGCTGCTTGGATTTTGGAAGTGGAATTTGAGAAAGGAGTAAATATTCCTGTTGGTACCTACAGGAATCTGTGAGGCAAGCCATTTCACGTCGTTCTATTAGTACTTGGGCTGGTTGTAGAGCCACAATTTTGAATTGGGTCCATACATGCATTAAATGGTACTTCTAGTTTTGACAGTTTAATCGGTCGTTATGGCATTAATATTAGTATTATTAGTAATAGTAGTAGTAGTAGTAATCGTTACGATAGATTCTCCATCAACAGCAAACATTTATGTGTTGGTCTCACTTCTCTACTGCATGTCGCACATTAAGGGTGTACATCGGTCGAATTGAGTCAGATTAAGAGTGAACCTACGATCCAATCCATATTATTCGAGTTGGATAATCTTAGACTCGTATCCAACCTGTACCCAGTCTAAACCCAACCTGACCCACAAACTTCGAGTTGGGTTAGGTCAATTCTCGGGTTTTATAGCATCTGAATTTTACACAAAAAAGATATAGATTCATCCATTATTAATTACAAAAAAATGATAACAAGCTCATCCATTATCAAAAGTCAGAAAAAACTAGTATGTGATACGTTAGTATTACTTAGCATTTAACAACAATTTTCTCCAAAAATACAAGAGAATGGTGCTTACTTAATCAAAAGACCAGAAGACTGCACAAATTAAAGGATAATTCATGATTTATTGATCCAAAAATAGCTAATGAGAGTATAGTTACTTAACAAATAGAAGTAGCTCCACTAGTATTGCCTGTGAAATATATACAAGTGTCAAGCATGAGATGTGAAAAAGAAACTGTGATTAATGTTTTATACTTTTATAAATAAAAAAACATATATATATAATATGTTTTTATAAATATAAATAATTAATATTATATATATATACCTTCGGGTTCGAGTCGGGTCAAGTTACTCATGCCTGAAACCCATACCCAACTCATAAAGTTCGGGTTTAAGATTTTCTGAACCATACCCAATCCATAATATAAAAAAATCCGACTCAACCCAATCCACACAGGTTGAGTTAGTTCAATTTTCGGATCAATCCAAACCCATGTACACCTTATCGCGCGCAAGAAGAGCACATGAATGTGACGTTCCCATTTCCCGTAACTACTGCACATCAAGAACAAACCCACCTACTACCCTCGATCTTACGGTTGCTTCTAGGCATTTCAATCTAGTTGAGGGTTTTGGTAAGGTTAGACTCTAGTTTTCTTAAAAGTCTTCTTGCTGTTCTTTGTTCTATTTTTTCATGAAGCCCCATACTCCTTTCTGGCTTCATCAGTTGCGTGCTACGCATCACCTTCTTCGTCCTGGGACAAGTCTTCGGTGCCTCATGCTTCGGGTTCTTAGACTCGGTGTAGTTTTGTGAAGTCGGTTGAAAGGTCTTTTAAAAACTCTAAGGGGTGGAAAGATGGTAACGCAAGTAAGATACCTAAACTGGGGAAAAATGTTTGGACTCACTCATCTCTTGGACACAATAACCCCATTAAAGTCCAGGGTCAAACTTCCCAACCATCCTCTGCTCCCACCTCCCTGGGCATTCTACTCAAGCCAGTTTTAGAGATTGAGACTTGTACTCCTTCCAATCCTTCACCTTATGTTGCAAAAGCTAGCTCTCCTTTTACTGGTCCTTTTAATGTTTTGAACCCTTCCACGCACACCCTTGATATTCCTGTCCCTTACGCCTCTACGTGTCCAATTAAGGTCCCTAGCTATGTACCACAACCAGTTCTTAGTAACAATAAGAATTCTAACCTTTTCATCAATACTGCCACATCCAAATTTGTGGCATCGGAGATCAAGGCACGCAAGCTCAATACGGATAAACTGAAGAGGGTGCTAGTTGTTATTGATAGCCTTGATGACAAGGAGCAAGGTGATATGATCTACGATAGCCTTGTTTATGGTTCTTGCTCTTCTTCGAATAACTCGGATAGTTCTGCTGGTTCTTTTTCATCTTGCGTGACCTTCGTAGATTCTGAGCTAGCAAATAACATACTCATGTGGGACTCTTATGTGAATTTTATGGGCTTCTGTACCAAGATTGGCTTTTTTTTTGTTCCACTAGTGAAGCTAAAACTTTCTTAGATACTATTCAGGGTCAACAGGGTTACCGTCAGTAAACCTAAATGACAACTTTCATGTTTTGCAGAGCTTAGCTAGTCTACATTTATTCTGCTAAGTTTTAATGATTATTTTAACATAGAATATTAGAGGTATTGGGAGTAGTGGTAAACGTCAGACACTTAGGAATATAGTCAGAAAGTATAAGTGTGATGTTTTGATTATTGTTGAGACCAAGGCTAACTTATTTTCTCCATCTACTCTTCATGTTGTCAGAGGTGGCAGGTTAGATAGCTTGGAATGCTTGCCATCTCAAGGAGCTTCGGGTGGTATCCTTTTAAGTTGGGATTCAGGACTATTTCATAAATAGAACTCAGTCTCAGCCAACTTTAGTCTTTTAGTGAAATCTAAGAACTACTCCGATGAATTCGAGTGATGGCTGACTAGAGTCTATGGACCTTATTCCTCGAGTTTCAAAGAACAATTCTTATTTGAATTGGCTTACCTTGGAGCCTCGATGGGAGAGAATTTGAGTAATTGGGGGAATTTTTAATATAACTAGATTTTCCCACGAACATTCCAAAAGGCCTACTTTGAACCCTATGATGTTAAAGTTTAATAACTTTATAGAATCGGCCAATTTGATAGGCTTCTCCCCTAATAATTGCTCATTCACCTGGTCCAACTTTAAGTCTAGTTGTATAATGGTAAAGCTGGACAGATTTCTAGCTTCTCCTAATTGGGTCTCGAAGTACCCAAATTCTATGTGCTCAAGGAAGACTTGAGTAATTTTGGATCATATGCCCAGTTGTGTTGGCACGGTTCCTCTAGGATGGGGATTCTTTCCATTTCGATTCTATAAATCTTGGTTTGATAGCATGGCTAAAACCTACTGCAATAGTTCTAGTTTAGAATTGGGACCCATTGCCAAATTAGCCTTCAAGATTAAATAATTAAAAATAAAAATTAAAAGTTGAATCCTTGATTAGGGTGGAACATTAATCAAGGCTTTTGACTGTAGAATCCTTGATTCAAAATATTGATGCCTCGGCTGAATCTTCCAATGTTCCAATGGATGTATGGAAGTGGAAGCGTGAGTTAAAAAAGGAACATTACAATCTTCTCCTGGAGTAAGAAATTTATTGGAAGCAGAGATCTAGAGTGTAATAACTAAAGGAGGGAGATCTTAACACAGTCTTTTTTCATAAAATAGTAAAAGAGAGGAGAAGAACTAACATGATTACCTATTTTATAATTGATGGAGAATTTGTAGATTCTCCTCAAAGGATTTGTTATGAGGTCGAGCAATACTTCTTAGCCTTATTTAACAAAGCTTTAGGATACCTTGGGAATCTAAACTAAGACCTTTTGTTGTCTCATAAAATCCCAGAACCTGGGCTCTTAGAAAGGTGTTTTTCAATTAAAGAAATTAAAGTCAGTGTTTTTGCTCTTAATGGAAATAAATCACTTGACTCGAATGACTTCCCATTGTGCTTCTTTTAGCGTTTCTAGAAAGATGTAAATTTTGATTTACTTAGTGCGTTTAATCACTTGCATACTCCTCAAGACATTAGTACTCTTAAGGGTATCAATCAAACCTTTATTGTTCTTATCCCCAAGAAGGAGGGTGTACAATGTATACAGGAATTTAGGCCTATAAGCCTCTTAAACAATAGTTATAAAATTATTGCAAAAGTCTTAGCTAACTAGCTTAGCCCTATCTTGAATTCTATTCTTGATAGTGATCAATGTGCTTTTCTGCTTGAAATGAGTATATCTACTTCTTAGTGGTCCAAGAAACTTTACATCATATGTATCAATCTAATACTCCTAGTTTTGTCCTTAAGCTTGATTTTGAAAAAACTTGTGATGATGTCAATTGAGATTTTTTAGTTAATACAATGTAAGGTCTTAGTTGTAGGGAAAGGTGGATAACATGGATAAGGATGTGCATATCCATAGTTAAGTATTCAGTGCTTATCAATGAATCTCCTAAAGGATTCTTTGGAACAACTAATGAGTTAAGACAAGGTGATCCTCTCTCCCTATTGTTGTTTGTTATTGCTACATATGTGTTAAATAGAATGTTAGCTTTGGGATACCAAAATAATCTTATCTCTGCGATCTAGTTCCCTCATGGGGATCCTAATGTGATAAATATTCAATATACTGATAATACCATCCTTTTCTTATTTCCATCGGAGGAATACATAATAAATATTAAAAGGATTCTTTGTTGCTTCCAAGCCTCTACGGGCTTGAAGATAAACTTTCACAAGTCTTCTTTAACTAGTGTTGGTGTTGATAATGACCTCATTCAGTGCTATTGTGACATTCTAGGCTGTAAGGCTGCAACCTTACCAATTAAATATCTAGGTCTACCACTTCATTTTAGGAATATGACTTATAATGATTGGTTTCCGGTATTGGACAAAATTACATCTAAATTATCGTCGTAGAAATATAGATTTCTATCAATTGGTGATAGACTAATCTTAATAAACTCGGTTCTATCTGTTATTCCGACCTACTACTTGTCGGTACTTCTTTTACCCGTTAGAATGGAAAAAGAGATAAACAGGCATAGGAATATATTTTTTATGGCATGCTTCCTCTCTTAATAATAAAGGATATCATTTAATAAAATGGGAAACCCTTTATCGTACTAAGGAACAAAATGGATGGAACATTATTAATATTAGGAACTTTTGCCAATCTTTGAAATGTAAGCTGGTTTGACAATTGTTAAAAGGTACTACAAAATTAAAATGGTCGGAGCTTATTAAAGCTCGATATCTTTCACGCCTTTGGTAGGATACTCTTTTAAATGTTTCTTTTTGCAGGAGTTCACCTCTATAGTAAAAACTTAGTCACTATTTCCCAATTGTCAATGCCTTTTCTAGATTTGTAGTACATAACGAAGAAAATACTATATTCTAGAAAAATAAGTGGAATAGTGAAACCTCATTGAAATATGTCCTTTCTGATTTATTTTTTGTATCAAAACATAAGAAAGCCTCAGTTAAAAAAATACGTCTTTGTATTCATCAAATTTTACCAGTCTGTTTTGTTATTCTTCGGTGCTCAATTTAAATGTTGCATCCTTGCAAGATCAGTTGAAAAAATTTGAAGATATATTAGATGTTCTGATATTATCCCATAATCAGGATACCATTGTATAGGAACCTTCAAGAGATAAAATATTCAATGTTAGATCATGTTACAGACTCTTAAATGATGGTGGGTCTTGATCTCCTTACGGCCAATATAGCATCTAAAAGAGTTGGATCCTTTTAAAGGTCAAATTTTTTGTTTGGATGGTTGTTTATGACAAAGTACTCTCCCATGCAAATTTAATTAAAAAAGACTGGTTGGGTATGCCCAGTTATATTTCCTGTGGTACTTTATTAAAATCTACTGAACACTTATTTATACAATGTGATTTTGCTACTAAAGTGTGGAATTTTTTCTTAAATACCACTATTGGCTCTATACAAATTGGTATTACCGATATTTTGAATCTATTTATTCATTTGAGATTCATGTTTTATAAATTATGATGGAATTCCAGCAATTCTTTGGTCATTATGGAATAAAAGAAATAATAGAATTTTCAGAGATACCTTTAAAACTCCAAATCAAGTAATTTACTATATAATTTCTCTAACAACTACTTAGGTAGATAATTTAGATACAGGACAAAGCAATAAAGGTATTTCTCATGATATTTCAAGGATGCAACTGGAAAGAGATCAGGCAAGAGCAAACCAGGCTGCGCAAGTTATTGAGACATCTATTAAACTTTTGCCAGAGCCTGTAGTTATTTCTTTCCATTTGAGCTCTTCAGCTACTGCTTCAACTTATGACCTTCTTAACCCTAATGGTGGAACAATAGAGTGACTGTTTAGATTTATTTTTGAACAATCTGATTATTGGACTATATAATTTTGAGCCTATCTTTGAAGGACTTTTGAAGATACTGTTATTTTATTAGTGTATGTACTATTTTGAACATATTTGACACTTAATAGTGGTTTCATAGTCAAGTGATTTTAATATAATATATTATTATCATTTTCAAAAAATAGTAATCATTATGATTTACCCAAAAAAAAGTAATCGTTACGGCATTTTGCGGTGGTACATCCGTAATCCATGACCGTCAACAGTAGCTGCAACTACTTAGCTATTTGTGGCCTTTTTCTTTTTACTGCATTTACGCCTAAATCTTCGTATTATGCGTAAATTCTGTATAATTTGGATCAACTCTTCTTTTATTGTATTTCAACTCTAATTTGGGACACAATCAGATGTTTAGATTCAGTTTGGAAGAATTTTATGGTAGAAGCATGTTCTTGTAGAAACTCAACTTTTAAGGAACTTTGAATATGAGCTTCCTATATTCGTACTAAAATTAGAAATTTAAAATGTGCTTCCTATATGAACATTTACTTTTGATAAAAAATAGTTTATATTTAAATAACCAAACAAGTATAGAAGCTGTCATATATACAACTTTGGCAAAAGTCAAAAACTAGGATATCTAAGTGTTTATAAATAAATAAGATCCTATGAAAAGTCATAAGTCAGATCCTAAAGACAGTTTTAGATCTCATTTGAAACTGTTTTTAGAATTACAATTTTTAATGAAAAGTTGGCTTTTTACTAAAAGCTATATATTGTAACTTTTCTTTCAACAATTTTTTTTAATTCAAAGCAAAGAAAAGTTGATCATAACTTTTGAAAAAAGTTTCTCTAAGGAAGACCTATTTGGAACTCTTTTTTCTAAAATAATAATTTTTAACAAAAAGTGTAGTTCCAAATGGAACCTTAGTACCTCTCTCCTTAAATAAAATGATGGTACATGATTTGGATCAATGTAGGAAAAGCATTGAAAATGAGGGAGGTAGAATCATATTTTTAAAAATGTAAAAATGGATCATATGATCATACTTTTTAACTATGTATAAGCCATTCTTTTGGTAGATTGTAGTTCTGCCTTTTTTTTTCAAAACACATTCTACCTAAGTCATTTTAGGACTCTTTTTTAATATATACTAATAAAATGCACATGCAGACAGCATGCAAGAAAAGAATTAAAAGATTACCATACTAAGATTTTGAAAATAAAATTGAAATGCTGGACATATATTACACATAATTTGTAAAGAACAAATTTAAAAATGTTAAATTTTAGTTTTTGAAATTATTGAGAAAAATAAAAAAAATTAAACAAATGTGGGTTGATTTTTTTTTCCTCTTGAGTCTTTTAATCCAATAGATACAAATGATAGAAGAGAGAATAATAACATAGATTACACTTATTTACCCTCTTATTATAAGATAAAAAGATTAAAATTTAAAATTAAAAGATTGTCCTTGATTTTTATAAATTTGTAAAGATTGAGAAGATGAATTAGGATTAGGAATTATTATTATTATTATTATTGGTATAAAATTATTGTGGTTCACCTTTTTTTAAATTAAAAGATTAATTTGATCATCCTTGACAATCACTTTGTTATTATTTGCATGTGATAAAAAATAGAAGTTTAAATGTTAAAATAACTAATCAAGGATTGTGGTTGAGAAATTATAAGATCTAGTTACAATTGATTATGGTAATCAAAATTCAATAAATATAAAATTTTAGTATTTTGCTCCTCTTGTGTTTTTATTATGATTAATAATCATCAATGGACAATACATGGCATTTCTTATAATAGAAACAAAATAGATGTTATAGGAGGTCATGGGTTACCTTCTTAAGTTTTTTTGATGGTTAATATCGAAAGTGAAATTTTGAAAGGAAAGTACTTAATTATCTTTAATTCCACCTAATAAAACGGGAAAAAAGAACATTTAGGGACTTTCATTAAAGTCTAGTCCATGGGGTCAAATTTAAATGTTAAAATAACTAATCAAGGATTGTGGTTGAGAAATTATTAGCTCTAGTCAATGGACAAACATGGCATTTGTTATAATGTTAATATAACTAATCAAGGATTATGAATGATTATGGTAATCGAAATTCAAAAAATATAAAAGTTTAGTATTTTACTCCTCTTGTGTTTTTATTATGATTAATAATCATCAGTAGACAACACATGACATTTATTATTACGAAATCATGGGTTACCATCTTGAGCTTTTATGGATAGTTAATATGTAGCAACTTTTGGAAGTGAAATTTTGAAAGGAAAGTACTTAATTATCTTTAATTTTACTTAAATAGAAAGGGAAAAAAACATTTTAATGCATAATATGGTGTTCTTTTAATATAATAGATAGATTAAGTTGTGCTCGAATTCTATACTTTAACTGTCCAAACTTAGTCATATTCAACATATGGTAGGTTGTGTTCGGTCGGTGTAATTCCTTGTCCATGTATCTGGACCATAGTTTACAATCATGAGTTCAACCAAAATTACATTATTTATGTTAAAGAATAAATATTGACATTGATGTTATTTATAGAATAAAAAAACTACTACTTAACTGAAGTAGTTAACATATTGGTGAAGCTTGACAACATTTATCCATTTTTGAATAATTTTCTTAATGGTATTCTCAATTATATCTATTTTTCACTTTAATATCCTCATTTATAAAATTATTCACTTTGGTATCTTAAACTTGTATTATTTTTAATTTACGATAATTATGATAACACCATTAAATTTTGACACAAAATAACAATTATATCATTCTTATTTTATTTTCTCTCTAGATTTACTCTACTTCCTTTCTTTTGGTTGTTCCTTTTCTTTCTCTTCTTTCTCCAAAACGCAAGGACTCTAAGGGTGACAGGAGTGATGATAAGGCCTGAGCAATGACAGTCTCGAAGGTCTCGTCACAACACAAGCGCTCATCCACCTTGAGACTCTCCTTCAAAGCCGCACCAACAACCCGTCGCTCGCATTGTAGACTTCTTCGACCTCATTGCCGACATAGGCATGGGCATCATCCTTGCCCGCCTCCTCACTACCTCCATCAACAACAACCCATCTTCCAATGATTCTAGGAAGGTACCACTCTTCTCCACTTCTCAGGTCATGTAGCTCGTGAAATCGAGCATCCTAAAGCTTTTCCAACCAAAGAGGGGCATTTTTCGACGAAATCAGTGCAGGTTCTCCAAAAAGAGCTTTAAGGTCGTGGTGCAGAAGGCGATGGAAGCCTTGAGGTTAAGAGACACGTGCCGACCGCTTCTAGTTCCTTGCTACAATCTCAACAACCCCACTCCGTTCGTGTTCTCTCGCGCCAATGCATTGAGATCCTCCAGCTTTGACTTCAAGCTGTGGAAAGTTTGTCAAGCCACTTTCGCCACCCCTAGGCTGTTCAAGCCGTTCCACCTCACTTCTGTTGATCGGAAGACGACGTGCATTGCCTTCAACGACATGATGAACAATCTGTCGTGGTCACGCATGTCCAGGAAGAATAAGAAGAACAATGAAGTTGGGGAAGGACATTTTTGTCCTGTTTTTAATAAAACAGACGTTTTCTTAAAGAAATATTAAATCGACTAACAATAGTAGCTAAAAATATCGAAGTGAATGGTTTTATAAATGAAAGTACTGAAGTAAAAAAAAGTATATTTGATGATATTATTAAGGAAATTATTTTTTGTTAAAAAAATAAAATCTAAAATTTCATGCTCTACAGCATAACCTAATTTCACAATTTTTTTGAATTTTTCCACCATTGGTTTGAGGCATTCTGTTTCAACAGACCAAATTTAGTGAATTTTGAGACCTTTAGATGAAATAGTTGTGTTCATTGTATTGTAATAAAAAATTTCTCATGTGTACATTGTAGTCTATTAATTCAATCCAAAAATATAGAAATTTAAAAAAAAAGTTAAAAATAATGAACTGCTACCAAGTAGCCATGTTGGTCGCTTGGACAAAGCAATATCCGTGTCCTACATCGTTTTTACCTCAAATAGCCCTAAAACAAGGATTTGCCATAGCGTGAACACCTTGATCGTTCTAATTCTAAATTTTTATGATAAGTGGAATTGTGAAATTCCAGGAGGTTGAGCACATTTGTTTTTATTATAATATTTGATTCATTAATAAAAGCTTAAAAGCAAAGTTCCACAGACTCCTTAAGACCATTAGGAACATCAGACAGAACAAACCAGAACGATCTTGCTTTGTTGATGTTCGAAGACGTGATCAAGTCTTCACCATCCTTGGGAGATAAGACTGCTGTCCCAAAAAAGATGCAAAAATTTACCAAATCAAAGTAAATAACTTGATTAGGACTAGTTTGAGCATTTCTTAACACAGTCTCATTTAAATCAAATTTATATTCACACTATCATTAACCAAGCTTGTAATGACCCTGCCTCCAGGTCGTCATAAACCTTAATTCCATATAAAAGAATAATTTAGGAAGACAAAAGGAAAGGAAAAGTTGGGTAATTTAAGAAACTCAATTAATTCTACTCAATACCTTGTCATGTGCAACCACATGCTCCACTATATGTACTAAACCTCCAACTCATTAAATTGCACTTAAAAGAAAACACAACAAGAAATGAGTAATCAATAAAAGACTACCTAGTACTTACCCACAACAAGAATCCAAAGATAAAACAAAACGACTCAGAAAAACTATAGAAAACAATTAAAAAACTGACAAAACGTGCTAGTGATATGTACCCTAAAAACACGCAATGCCCTTGAGACCACTGACAATACTAAAAACCAGATAAAAGACAGTGCCTACGAATTCTAAACAAACCATTAACTAACTATTAAAATTGAAATATTAAAGACTAAAATCTATCCATAAATCCAGAGCTTCCTCGATATTGAAGCTGAAGCAAACCATCAATAATCTCACCACAAAATCCATAATTAGGACATAAGCAAAACCACTAAACCCTCAACTCAACTACAAAAACTATGGTATTGTCTGATGCCAAGCAACTGAGTCTAGCCTACAAGCAACTACTAACGCACGTTACATTGCCATGGACGAGCTAGCCTACCAGTGTAACCATGTCAGCGACAGCCTCGGACGTAGCGCGAAAGACCAAATGTACGAGGACCAACGAAGTCACGACAAAACAGGAGACGAGGAAAATCGTTTTAAAACATTAAAATTATGCAATAAAACCAATGGAAAATGTCAATCATGAAACAGGAAAATGGACAAGGATCCCTGTTACGCACGAGGAAGGTATTAGACACCCTCGTGCATTCGAAAACTCGATCTTTCATGGGTTTCTAGTTTACTTATATGAAATGTTGGCTTTTTAGCCGTTTCTGTAGGCCCAAGGGCGATATGCAATGCGAAGCTATATACAAGTCGTGTCTTATGCTAAACATGGGTAGAGAAACTATAGGATGTGTCCTAATGCTCTGAAAGGTCAACCAAGTTGTGGATCAAACACCGGTGTAAAGATATTACATTGATATAATTACAGATCCAACAATACCGAGTGGCTAACGTCCTCACTTTGCTATATGTAAAACCTAAACTACCATGCATAGATGTGGATGAAAACAGACTGGAGTCATCCTGATATATCCAAGAGGACACCTAAAAGAAACCAAAGGCAAAGCAAATCGGGAACCATGCTAAACACCATGCCAAAAAGCCACGGTTGGTGCACTGAAAACAGGCAGGTGCGCCTGGTTGGTGCGCCAGCAATGTGCGCCTATATTGTGCACCACCTATGTGCTCTACTAAGGTGTGCCAGAAAAGTGTGCCACTGAAGTGAGTCCTAGAAATTGCAGATGAGACAGTAAGCTAGACTAATATGTCATGCGATATAAAATCTTGTAAATATGCATAAAACCATCTGAAAACGTATCATGGTCATCTAAAACACCTGATCACATGCAAGGAAAGAGGGAATCCAAGACACCATGGCATGAGTCTTATGCTCAAGGGCAAAGCCTCACACAAGACCCCAAAACTGCTATATTGATAAAAGCTAATGAATCCCAGCTACATTTCTTGGGTTTGGATCATAGACTGATGCAAAAAAAAACTCTACACAAAGAGTCTCAAAAAGAAACCAGTTCACCAAATCCAAATGGTAAGCCAACTTCACTATATGCAAAACTAATGCAAATAGTATTATTATATGTTGAAATTGTGCACACAAGAACATGACATATCAGAGATCAAACATCAGGAAAATCAAAGTCCAGAACAAACAGAAAGGCATGCAAATCATGATGCAAAATGGGTTGCCTGCACTCTATGACCAGGCTGATGCGTCAGGATGGAGCGCCAGTTATGTGCACCAACCTAGTGCGCCAGGTTGGTGCGCCCCAGATACCATGTTTCAGACTGCAGTCTTATTTCAGAGTCTGGGCCAGATGTATGCAACTAATTAGGTTACTGACTACTCAGATCATTAACCTAGATACCAGAGAACTTAATCATGTTAAATAAACAAGCATTAAAACACTTTTATCATTCTCTCCTCAAGTCATGCATGTTCATGGATTTTTTAGGATTGCAGCTACTTATGATGGATTTTATGATTCACACAATGATCTAGCTGACTTAGGGAGCATGTGAAAATGATAAAGCATGTATAGGAGATGCATCACAACTCATGTTCCATAGCTAATGGTTACATAGGACTATGATTCATTGCTAAAACAGAGATCACACAGTGCAAAATCATCATGACAAAGAAGCAATAAATATAGAAAGGAGTATCATGAATACCCAAAATAACAAGAGAACATCACTATATAGACATTATATCAGCCTAGTTGCATGTTTTATCCAGAATATCACGTAAATCCATGTGGAGGTGAGTGAAGGAACTTACCTATGATGTCTCCTCCTTGTGGCTCAAGGTGCCTCCTCCTTGTTGCTTTGGACACAGTTGGGAGTGCCCAGGGATGCAAGGGAATGCTCTGAAGGTAGGGGTGCTAGTTACTAAGAGTGGGTGAGTTGTTAAGAGAGAAAAAATGTTGCTTATGGATGGTCTTTTAAAGAGAATGAAGATGTAACTCCTTGGAATGCCAAAACCATCGAAACTCAACAGACTTGCGTAGATTCGTGGAGGAATACTCGCAAGGGAAGGTTACAAGCACATAAAATGAAAAGCCAACAGCCAGCACCTTGAAAAGTGACCGTGCGCCATCTTGGTGTGCCATATCGTCAACTTGGTGCGCCATATCGTCAACTTGGTGCGCCAGCTTGGTGCGTCAACTTGGTGCGCCAGCTCGGTGTGCCATCTTGGTGCGCCAGCTTGGTGTGCCAACTTGCTGCGCCAGCTTGGTGCTCCATATTGGTGCTTCACCTTGGTGCTCTTCCAACGTCCTAAGAGCCTAGACAACTTAGAGGCTTCTACCCTACTAACCTTGGTGCTCCATATTGGTGCTTCACCAAGGTAGGTATATATTTTGCCTTAGCCAACCATAGTAAAGTATGCCTCTTCCAGAGTCCTAAAAGCCTAGACTACTTAGAGGCTTCTACCCTACTAACCTTGCCAGTCAAGAAAATATCATTGGCCTCAACGTCGAACTTGTGTTCAACCATCTAGAGAGACTGTCGTACCACCTAATCCTGCCAACACAATCCTTCGATCTCTTAATACTAAAAATAAATCAATGGAAAAGAATTCATTTAAATTTTATTTCAATATCAACAAGAAATCCTTTTAAATATAACAAAATTTCTTTCTAAACCAGAAATCTCAATGCATAATATAGCATATTAAAAACCATAGAAACCCAGCATTCTATTAATTGTTTTAAAATGTGTGGTTAAAACGTACACGTCACACGCATCCAATCATTCAGAATCCCTTGTTTCTAGAAGAACACCCACACAACACCACAAAACATCAACAAAACTCCTAAAAACCCATCAACAACATACTCTTGATGCATAAATTCATCATCCAATTACAGTATTCTATCATGCCACATAAATAAAAAGAAATAACAAGTCCCAATCAAGGTGAGTACACCAAGTTGGGAAAGAGAAACACAACACAAACCCTGGCTGAGATCGCTAAAGCCTCCACATAATCGTTTCGACCACCCTAGCTACACCTCGTTGTGCTTGACACTTCCTCAAGTATAGAGAAAACAAGAATCAAATGCACGCACAAGGATAAGCAATGTTCTATATCTTAGAGTCCAATCGAACTTACCTTGGAACTTGGGAACACAAAACTCAAATCACATTACCAGGAGCTACTTGAGCTTATATAGCAAGCACTTGCAACCTCTCACAACTCCTGACCTCCTTCTCAAACTCTAGCACTACCTCAAATTAGGTAAAGAACTGACATGAGACTCGTGACAAGAAAATTACAAAAAAGAACCCATCATGACCCAATGACTTACCACAACTCCCCACCACCTAAGTCCGCTAGAGATCGTAAAAGCACCAAAGAGGAACATCCATGAAGGAGCAAGAGTGGTTGTAGAATCACTCCTACCACATGTACGAACTCCTTAGCTCTCTTCCTCCACTGATCACCCTCTCTAAGTTTCTCCCCTTCTTCCACTTACACACACACACACACTGTCTCTCTCTCCTACTTAAGTGGTGGTGGAGAAAACCGTTGAGTGCATCGACTTAAATAGCCCTCCCCTCCCACGGACATGAAAGCAGGTGGTGCGATAATTCCATGCAGTCACACCACGGAAAGCACTCCTGCCAACACATGCAAGGCAACCAACGACCAAATGTTACCTAACCAAAAGTCCCTGCACAACCACTTGTAGAAATCTATGTATGAACGACCAAAAAACTTTAAAATCAATCATTAACTCATCTAATTGATCATCAACGTCTAATTGATTACAAAACCCACTAGTATCCAAAGATTAGCACCAAATGAACCGTAAATATAAACAAGTAACAATAAACTTGATTATTCAAAAGATCCTTCATTCGATTACAATACATTTCTCCACATACATCATAGGAGTGCTCTAGGATTTACATGTCAACCTCGAAATTCCCTCAATGCATTGATCCCAAGGTAACCAAAACATGCCACACATACGTGTGACCAAAATGCACCATGCATATGTGCAAACCCTAAAAAATAAAAAATAAAAAATTCCAGATGTCACAAAGCTAGATCTAGTGTATCATAAGGGATTCACCTTTTCCATTGATTCCTACATATTGGATATAAAAAATTCCTTGAATGGGGGCCAAAGATGAATCAAGAAAGAAATCCTTATTGGTTCTACCTCCGTTTTTTAAAGAGAATGAATTTTTTATCAAAGGACTAGAAAAAAATCAATATGGATCCAACACAAGAATGCTTTAGAAGATCCAAAACGAAATATGGATACCCAATATTTGAGGGACCCCTTGCCTAAACCCATATGCATTTCTATGAATTTTACTAGAATGGTTTTGTCGAGAAATAAGCCTATCCATAAGTTTCCACCACAACATGCATATCGTGTCATTACTCCTCATCCAACTTCTATTTGTAATCCAAGTGGGTTCAAGTGCCTCAAAAGCATTTCTTCCAAAACAAATATAATTGTCTCGAGAAGAAAAGTCAATAAATATCCATGTAATCATGATCGATTGCAAAAGAGTATGTAACGATTCTAGTGGTCACGCACCTAATAATTCATATAATTTATTTTTTAACAAACTAAATCCAAATTCATAAACTAAAACAATGATAATAATAAAAGCAAAACAACTACCCAAGATCTTTGATGTGTGAATGAGTAACTCCTCTATATGTTCTAACATGAAAACTATCTTTTAACTTGTACCTGCAAAACACCAAACAAATCACACATGAGTAACCATAATAGAGGTTACCTAGTACATACCCATCAAGAAACACAAATTGAACATAATACAAGAAAACAACTATGTAAATTCATCAGAAAATCAAAACTAAAATACGTTGGTGGAACGGAGAGGCATGACGCACCACCACAACGTGTAAAACCCAAAAATCTAAAACTGACATTGCATCGTTGATGTCGAAGGTTTAAATCACAAAAAGGTGTGATGCCCCAAACACCTATGCAAGCCCTACCACACACAATTCGAAAATCCACTATAAAACTGACTCAGAAATCCATGACTCTAAACCACACTAGCATCTCAACGTGGATGCCCTAGAAATCTATTGAAACCTCTGAAAATTATGATGCATACGTGTCACCAAATTATGCACGAGGAAATCAATATAAAAACCACCAAAATCTTGACATAACCATAAACTTGACGAAATGCGCACATGTAACGTGCTCCTTGAACATGTGCTTTCAATGTGCTAGACAAATTGCAAATCCCCTCTCTGCAATCCACTTTAAAATCTCAACTAGACAACAAAAGTCACCAACTAAGAGCGTACATGTAAAATTCTAAGACTTGCATCTCAAGTCGCTCTACTCAATCTATCAAAATTAGGTCTACTGTACTTCTCAAATATCAAAGCTACAATTACCGAAGTACAAAAGCATGATGCATCTAAGTATGCATCGAAAAACTCAATAACAAATCGACTAAAACTCAACTTATTACAAAGCACTCAATCATCTTTAAGTAACGCAAGAAGCACGTTCTGATCCCTCATATACAATGTATTAGACAGTCAACAATGTCTGAATACTCTATATCGCATACAAAACACCCCAACCACATCTCCCTCCCTCCCCCCCCACACACACGTGTCATGTCACTCAAGCCCAAACAACCAATACCAATCACAAGTAGTTGCCGAAGTGTACTACATTGTCATGAACGAGCCATTCTATAAAAGAGCCCATCCATCTTAAATCCATCTTCACTTTGTGAAGAACCCTCCAGAGCTGTCCACTCTAGGATGTCATCAGAAGTGAGATGCGTGCATATCACGCTCTAAACAACACACACAGGATATGCACTATCAACATCCTAGGTACCCAAGTTACCTTAGGAAAATCCAAACTCTTGACCCTATTGATACATAAATCTTTGTACTTTGGCCATCTAGAGACTCTCACCCCTGATCCTATTGGCACTCAACCTAGGCCTCGCATGTGACCTTTTAGAGATATCAATCATCCCTGGTGAATTAGTACAATCCTCCAGTACTCTTGCTCTCAAACTTCAACCTCAATCCTATTGGTCCACAGATCTCAACCTCCTCAGCCTCTTGGTTCTCACAAACAAAAAAAGTGGGAATATCTCCTAAAATCATTATCAATATCTCCTTAAATCATTTCGAAACCATTTAAATTTATACAAAACACTAACTTAACCACAAACTAAAGAAACAAGCCACAATGACACTGCTAGGCCAAACCACACGACCAAACCGCACCCCTAATATGCACTTGTGACCCACACCCATGATCCGCACATGTCACCCGTGCCTCCGGAGGAAAAATAAGGCACTTGAAAATACTGCAACAAGTAGCAACCCACAAAATTTGAAGCAATAGTCCACAAAATTCGACATACAAGCCAGAAACTTACAAATAATGTACTAAAATGAAGATTATGAAATCTTCTAACATTCACAATTGAAATCATGAAAATCCAATATTTGAAACTCAAGAAATCATCAATTGAAAGCAGCATGTTCACATTGTGAACAGTGCCACTACGAACCCACTTATAGTAGTAACTCAATCAAGTATGTAATAACTTCAATAGTTGTTATAAATCATATATAAAGCTAGAATCAACATGCAAACATAAAATAAAACTCAAATTACACCAAGAAATCTCTTTGTGAAGCATGTGTCTTAAGTCCAAGCTCATGAATCCATTAAATACCATAAACCCAACTGCGACAGTCGATCATTCACATCGGAGTTCCAAATTCCGCCACTCCCGCCTCTATCAAAGCACGCCCAAACCCCCAAGCCCTTACAGCAACCAAAGCACAAAGAAAATTACACAAATAACACACATGCAGAGGTAGAAGAGATGAATCCATTACCTAACCGAGCTCAACTTACCTCCACAAGCACTCACACAACGGAGAGAAGATTGACGATGTTAAATACTCTTGCAGCAACGTCCTCACGCGCCAAACACCACCAAAAGCAGTGCAATCTCCCTCTCCACAAAAACCTTCTCTCAACTTCTCCTTCCTCTCCTCACATCTCTCTCTCTCTCTCTCTCTCTCTCTCTCAAACTCCTCACTAAAAACCACAGCCATGCACAGCAGCAACAATCCTTTCTCTTTTCCTCTCTTTCTTCATTCTCTCTCATTTTCACCTTCTTCCCCTTTGTTCTTCCTCTTCTTGTGTTTGGGTACATGTAGCAAGAAAACCCTTGAGATAGCCACGACTTGCAACCCTCACTTAATATTTGTGAGATCAAATTTACAAGGGACAGGTGTTGGCACAACATGTAGACACCGCATACTCACAACATGCACACAAAACACAAACCATACTCCACACTCTCAAGCACCTAATCCATAGTGCATGAAAATTTCCATGATCTTGCACCTCACTTGTGTAAGGGATCAAACAACATCATAAAGTACCTCCTAGGTAGCCTTTCGATAATCATTAAAATCCAAAGGTGCCAAGATCAACAACCACGAGCCATAATAAAAATCCATATTCGAATCATTCTCTAATAAATTACAACCATCTACATAAAGCCAAGTGGATAACTAATCCCCTAGTCAAAGCTCATTACACACTGAATTGTAGGATCCCAAAACACGTAGATCTTCTACGTCAAGAATACATGTTGGTAATCTGCACCCATAATACGCATTGGTTACCTGCGCCTAGAACATGTGCTAACTCTAGAAAAGGAAAAGAAAAATTCGAGATGATACAGAGTAGTTATCCTCAAGAAAGAAATTTAGTAAGTTCCTAGCAAAAGAATAATCAACAAATAAATGCCAAATATTTTCCTCTAACAATCCACAAAAACACACAACGTAAAGCAAGTCCACCCTCTTCCAGAGAGGTTGCCAACCATAAAAAAATATTGACCTTATCGCCTCCCACACATGCCAAACCAACCTAGAGTGGACTCCTCCATCAATGATTTGACAGTAACAACTTTGGACGGAGAAAGTTTCAAGGATGCGAAGCTCCAACCAAAAGAGTCAAGTGAGTCATTTAGAACAATGCTTCTAATGTGGTTGACAAAGTGTGGGAGGTTGGTGAGACTTGGGTCTAAATCAATGTAGAACAGATTCATTATCTGGTCCCCATTGAAACCCACATTTTGTCAAGAGTGAGTTTTTTGTTTTTAGCTAACGAAAAAAAATCATGGAGAGAGCTTTTAGAGGCTTATTCTCAAACCAACCATTCTCTCATAGAGATATCGCCCTACCATTCTTGTTTTTCACGGTGCACGCAGGGCTAATGAGGGGGAGGAGTCTTTTTATTTCTTTCCAAAAAGGAGACGTGTGCTGAAGACTTTGATTGAGAAATTCACTGCAATATCCCAAGGCAGAGTACTTTGCTCCAATGATGCGAGCCCACAAGCTCTTATGGTCATTAAGGAGTCTCCAAAGATGTTTACCTTTTAAATTTTGTCTTGCAATTATCTTTCCAATCCATCAAATGATATTCATGATTGGAGGTCCCTCCTTTCCACTTTCATAGAAATCGTTTATGCAAAGACTCAATTTTAAGTTCTACGCTTTTAGGAAGAAGTAGAACAGAAAGAAAGTAATAGGACCAAATTCAAAAGAGTAATTCGCCCTCCAAGAGAGGGTTGTCGCCCTTTCCAACTATCAAGACGAGATTCCTTTTTCTCGATGATGAGTTGTGTCACAAGTCACTAGAGATCTATAATGAAGTGGTAGATCTAGATAATGGAAGATCCTCACGTTTACAACTTAGAACAATTATGTATCTAGATGACCTTTGATCGCAAACTCCAATGGTAATTAAGGAGGACTTACTGAAATTAATCTTGAACCGTAAGATTAGGGGTGTCAGTAGATATCCGAAATTCAAAAATTCATTCCATATCTACATCCAAAATCTTAAAGTTTTGTCCAAAAAAACAAAGCAAATTCGAAAAAACTCAAATCGAATACGGATGTTGATACATTTGATTCCAAAAAATTCGTATCCGAAAAAAATATCCATATTTGTAACAGAACTCAAACCGACATGTGACCCTATTGACGCTCCAAAGTCTTCAAACACCATGCTTCTTATGTCCTAGCAATACACTAAGCAGAAGACCAACATATGGACATCATCCCATTCAACACCTACCACCTCCAGTAGCCAACAAACATCACTACAAGCACACCTGGATAGCCTTTTGCACGTCGTGTTATATCGCAAGTGCCTGACAAACTTGCCAGAACTACCTAACATAGCTAATAGAGCACCTTATTATGTATGACTCTCCCATAAGAGTCTAACACGTGTCCAGCACAACATCACCGATGGACACACACCGCAACTACCTACAACTATACCTTCAGGTATAAATATACCCTCTTGAATGTGGTAGAATGACTTCTTTTTGGAACCCTTTTTCCAAGTTCTTACACTCCACTTCAACTCTCATAAAATTCGATCTCCCCTCGCTAACTTAAGCATTAGAGCATCCTAGGTCAAGCGTCTTCTGACTATTTCCTTTTATTCATGGGCCCTTTACGAACTAACCATCTTAGCTCAAAAGCCATCCCAACTCTCCAACAACTCTCAACCAAAACTTCCTACACAGAACTGGCAAACAATGTAGTGTGTGCCGAGAGAAGCAAAATCAAATGTCAAAATTAATATCCGTTTAGATATAGATACAAATTTGAACACAGATGAAAGAATTTATATTCAGATATTGACAGATTTACTTCGCTTTGTTTACGCCCCTACATGGAACAAGTTCAAAAAAACATAGGATGAATTTTAAGTTAACAATATATTCCTCCTTAGGGATAAGAAAAATCAATGTGTCATAGACATACTGAAGGTTAAGTACCTTAATATCTTGTCTTCGAATAATGATAACACCAATGAGTCCAGTCACCTTGTCTAAGATGACTCCTGTTAAACACGTTAGTGACAATAATGAAAATAAGGGGTGATAATTAGTCTCCTAGTCTAAGACCATTGGTGGTAGGGAATTATTCACTGGACGTTCCATTAATTAGGATTGAAATGCTAGTGAAATAAATGCAAGCCTTTATCCAATCGATCCATTTACAACTGAAAGCAAGGCCTCGCAAAGAACTCAAAAGAAACTTCCAATTAACGTTTTTCTCGAAGTCCAACTTGAGAATGAGGCGTTCTACACGAGCTGAGCGTTAAGTAGTGTGGGATTTCATGAGCCACGATACAACAGTCCGTTATATCATGACCTGTAGGAAAGACGCTTTGAGAGTCGTCGATAGCCTTCAGCTATCAAAGGGCTAAGTCCGGCGTTGTGGGGATGCTAGTGTTCCAATTGACGATGTCATTAAATGTTGTTGATGCACATCTTGCTGGTAATATTAGCTACGTATGCTGGAGATAAGCAGTAAAACATAGACAATTGTGACGTGGTTTGTCTCCTGTTCACTGTAAATCAAACCAATAGATCATGATGAACCTATTAAATGAAGGCATGACAAGGAACACCCAGAGGAGCGTTGACGACCAGGCCCCAGGCCCCAGGCCCCAGGCCCCAAATCATACAACACCAACATACAAGAAGTAGGAAGAAACGGGATCCACAGCAGCGAAGGGATTTCTTTCGCACAGAAAGGCGAAGAGACCACCCAAAAAAAAACAAACAAAAACTGTGCAATGCGATATAGAGGAGGAGCAAAGAAAGGAAAGCAAAACCTTACTTTTATTAATCAAAACCTAAAAAACCCCTTGCTTGTTTTGGGTCTTCTCCAGCTCCGATCATTCCCCCTTTTTTCTCTTCATATCCCGATCCAATTGTTGTTGTTGTTCTCCTTCTCCGATGACCTCGCTCAGATGACCTCGCACCGGCAGCAATCGGGGCAGCGAACGAGGCCGTTCTCGTTGCACGCCGTACAGCTCCGGAACCCGCCCTTCTCATTGTAGAACTTGTGGCTCCCATTGCACTTCTGGCAGAGCACGAACCTCACCCCCCCGCAGCACTCGCAGACCCCGGCCTCCGCCGGGGGCACACCTTCAACGACCTTCTTCAGCTCCCCGGACTCGTGCAGCTGCCGGATCTCCTCTACGCCGCCCATGTACCTCCCCCCGATGAAAACCCTAGGCAGGCTCAGCTGCCTCTTCCCCAGGATCCCCTTCAGCTCGTTCAGGAACCGGGAGTCCATCGACAGGTCCCGCTCGTCGACGGCCACGCGGAAGCCGCGGAGGATGGATCTGACGGCACGGCAGTCCTCGAAGGTCTTGCGGACCACGCGGAGGCTGGTGAAGTAGACCACGATGCGCTTCTCCCCGGCGGGCGGGAGGGAGCGCCACGTGCGGAGGGCGGAGGTGGCCATCCGGACGCGGTGGAAGACGGACGGCCTCTTTGGGGATGGGGAGGTGGCGATGGTAGCGGTGTCATCGGATAAGAGTGAGTGGATGTCTTTGAAGGAGGAGAAGGTGAAGGAGGGGTGGGACGGGGAGGCGGCGGCCGAGGGCGGCGTGGAGGAAGGGAACCATTCCCTGCGAGAGTTTCGACTCCACGGTGGCCACATGAGCGGCGACTGGGAGGAGGTAGAGAGAGAAAGTGGGAGAGAGGAGGTAGAGAGAGGAGGTAGAGAGAGAAGGGAAGGGAAGGTGGTGGGTTTTTTCGGTTTGGTTTGGTGGAGAGGAGCGGTGGTGGAAGGTGGACAGTGACTGAAAAAGCGGGCGTTGGGTTGCAGCAGAGTTTCCTCTTTTTCTTTCTTCCTCAGCCTTTTTGTTTGTTGTGAATTGTAATTGTACCCCTCAATTTATTTCATTATATATGGACTATGGTCCTACTTCTTGCAGTTTGGCGTTTATTTATTCCTCCATGAATTAATGATTCAATGGCCAATGGTGTTTGATTAGTACTTAAGTACTCGAGTGCTAGCCTTTTGCCTTTTGATTTGGGTTTTTTCACTTACAAGTTACAAAACAAGGATGTGGTACGGTGTTTGTAGATATGTTTTTGTTTTTTTTTTTTTGAAAACAATAGATTGGTGTGCGTAGATACGACTATGTGGCCATGTCATGTGGGTGTCGTAGATGTCGTTTGTTGGGTTGTGTTTTGTTTAAGGTGAGGAGGTTTAAATATAGGAAATGTGGGGAGTACCTTGAAGAAGAAAGATTATGCACGTGCGATTGATTGTGCTTTGCGTTGCTCAAATAGTGTAATTTGGTGGTGGATAAGAATTAAGAAATGGCTGGCTTCTTTATCACATGCGTCTGGTCTCTTAATGTATTTCCTTCTAGTTTATGATAATGCGGAAAGTAAGTGTTTAATTTCCAGTAATCGGGGACAGGGGTAGTCACAACTCCACAAGTCCTCTAGCCTCTAGGTCCCATGCTTGTATCCTAAGCTATGGCTTTTTTTTATAAATGGAAACATGCCTGGTGACTTCATGCCTCATCTAAGTCAGTTGACATATTTACAATATAAAGTAACAGGATTTTGCAATATAAAGTACATAACTTCCAACATATTTACAAATTTTGAAGTTGGTATATTTGTTTTTGTTTTTTTTTGATATCGTTAAGTTGATATATTTGTTGCTTGTTAGAAAATTTTGTATGATTGCCGTGGAATAAAGAAACCACGTGGTAAAAAAAAAATGAAAAAAATAAATAAATAGCAATACACGAACCTAAAGAAAATACCTACTAAACATAGAATGCTGAGGGAGATTTCACAATAAAAAAATAATGAATAATACGATATATGAATTATCGAACTCACGAATCTAAAAGGAATAGTCTCATAGAAAGAATACATTCTATTGAAAACCTAAACGCTCGATACGATGAATATTAAGAAGTACTCAAACACATCAGATATATATATATAAGCATGTACAAAGATAATTTCATCCTAATCATATGAAAAAAATGGAAACATATATAGGAAATGCTTGGCATGGCTTAAAGAAGCTACCCACGTGAGATTGAGGCTTGCGTTTCTAAACATGTGATTTACTGCTGGATGGCACGTGGTCGGCTTCTTTGTCACATGCATTTGGGTTTTTAATGTAATTCCTTATGGTTTATGATGGTGCAGAAAGAAGTGTTTATTATTCATTAACATGGGGCCTAGCCACAAGAACTAGCGGCGCGGGTGCCCTTGTTTATATCTTAGGTTTTGGCTTCTTTTTTTTTTAGCTTATTCTGAGTTTTTCTCCCAACAAAGTTCTAAACCTTTACTTCGACGTAGAATTCAAAAAATCAACAATTTCCCTTTTGACTTCATCACTTGAATCAGTATCCATGAAAATTTTATTATTTGAATGAAAAGTGAAAAAGTCAGAGAGGTTGGAATAATCTTCGCGTGAGACCCGTCCTCATTTTAGTGAAAAAAAGAGGTTCATGTACTTTTAGTTAAAACAATTGTAATACATACATATATGAAATATTTAAAAATTATTGTTGTTCAAATTAATTTTATATTACTGTACTAACCAAAATTAGATTTCAAGCTATAATGCTAAAACCATAAACAAATTGTCGAGAAAATTGCTCGAATGAGGATAAACGTTCCTTGGAAAATCTCCAACTTAACCCCTGATTACAGTCTTTCTGTATAATGACATGATAAATGATATTTGTGTTCGATCCACTTTATATACATGGTCTACGACAAACACTTCACCCTTGATTAATCAACCAGCGACGTGCATGTGTAATTTTTCTTGGATTGATCAGAACACATAAAGATAATAACCTTTCGGTTTTCTTTTTTATAATGTTTTGGGAATAGGCCATTAAATTATTGATCTGGGACTGGCCGGTAGGATCAAGATCCGAGAATCCTGCGTGGTTTCGGCAATAAAAAATTGTAGGTTTCCTTAAAAGGAAACTTGGAAAAGGAACGCTCGTAAGAAAAAAAAAATACATACAATTGTAAATTATTCTCAATTTTCTTTACACTCATGTATATATATACATTACACGTTCTCTATCATCACATCATGTAATGCTGTCGATTAATGTCTTCTTTCTTCTCCTTGGGAAAAAGTATTTTCTTTAACTGATGAAATGGTGGAGATAGTGGAGAGCTCTTCGCTGTAAGGGTGCCTTCTTCTTCCAAGAACATAATTTCTGGTAGAAGTTGTAGCTTCTATCACATGAAAGTTATGCATAAAATACAGAATATGTAAAAGTTGGTGTTGGATTGCTTTTACGAGAATCTATAAGTTATTTTTTTCTAAATTGACAATGTAGGATTCAAATATCTTATGATTTAAAGAAGGATATATGGATCCATTGACATTAATAATAAAGTCTACAATCTATCTATTTTCATTTTTACCAAATAAGAATTTACAATTACAATAGAAGTCAACTTCTACAAATGACATCAAGAATCAACTTTTGGAAAAATATAGAATCTAATTTCTGTTGGAAGTGCAGCCAAACAACTTCTAAATTGGTTCTAGTGCTCAACGAGTTATTCTCTTAAACGTGAAGCAAATTATAATAGTCTTTCGTGGGTCAATTATTAGAAAAAAAACCCTCATCAAATTTTTTTTGAAAAAAAAGAACATACCAAACCATTCATAGTTTTTATCTAATCTTTGAAATACCCTATTTTTTTATATTTTTTTTTAAACTCAATCCATTATAATCTTGTCACACATTTCCTGGATTTGGACGCATTCTACATGTCTATGGGTCCGTTTGGTAAAGTTTTTAGATAACTGTTGAATATATACCTTCTCCTCATAAGCTATTATGGTTTACAGTTTTACCAAACACTATTATTTTCTTAGAAACATGTAACTTTTAGAACAATGATTTCTTTATATTTTTAGAAATTAAGGTACGACAACTTCTAACCAAAAGTTAATTTCTACATTCAGATTTAGAAACTAAATCTCTACTAAACAGACTCTATATCAATAATAAGTCTCTTATGGTTTCTTGTATATGTATATTTATCTTTATAAGAAAAAATCATCTTCATACACACGTAGACATGGAAAACGGGTCGGGCGCCTGGCCCGGGCCTGCAAAAAACGGCCGCGGGCCCGACCCGACCCGGCCAGCCGCGGGCCACGACCTTGCCG
>JAMKQA010007278.1:0-23809 GCA_024699735.1 Posidonia australis | reverse complement strand
TTGGTATGGCTTCATGTAAAGCCATTGGGACGTCTTATGACAGGAATCTTCGTTTGTCATCAGCTATGTCTCCACAGACGCAATCTGAGAAGGAGCATATGCAGCGTGTTCCTTACTCACAGGCTGTTGGTAGTTTAATGTATGTCATGGTATGTACCCGCTCTGATTTGGCTTATCCTCTTAGTGTTGTCAGTAGGTACATGTTCAACCTTGGCAAGGAGCATTGGCAGGCTGTGAAGAGGATATTCAGATATTTGAAGGGAACACCTGATGTAGGGCTGATGTATGGCGTCAAGCAGAACTGCAGCATGGTTGGATTTTCTGATTCTGATTATGCAGGTGATGTTGATCAGAGGAGATCCCTTACAGGTTATGTCTTGACTGTGGCAGGCTCAGTTGTTAGTTGGAAGTCTACTCTTCAGCCTACTGTTTCACTCTCAACTACTGAGGCTGAATACATGGCAATGACTGAGGTCGTAAATGAAGGAATTTGGTTGAGAGGGCTACTTGGAGACTTTGGAGTGCAGATTGACAGAGCAGATATTTTCTGTGACAGTCTCAGTGCCATTTGTTTGATAAAGGACAATGTGTTTCATGACCGTACGAAACACATTGATGTCAGGAACCATTTCCTCAAAAGTGAAGACAGGATAAAAGTTTTGAAGATCAGCACCAACCACAATCCAGCCGACATGTTCACGAAAAGGGTGGTTGAGAGTAAGTTCAAGCATTGCTTGGACTTGCTCAACATATATGGATGCTGCTGACCCCTCGTGGGTTATTGTGATGGAGAGCTTAGCTCGAGGTGGAGGTTGTAATTCAAGACAAGGTGGAGTTTGTTGAATTTGGTTATAACTTGTACTAGGAGTATTTTAGTCTTTTGACCATTTAGGGTGCCCAAGTATTTAAGCTTGGCTAAGGCACCCAATTTGGAAGAACACATTTGTATCCTCATTTGATCTAGTGGAACAATCTCCTCCCGCTCTCCATCCGTGGACGTATCCATTTGGAGAACCATGTAAATTCTTGTGTTTTGTGTGTGATTTCTGATTTCTTCTCCTTCTTCTTTTGAATCTTTGCATAACAAAAACTGTGTAGATGAATGGTCCAACAATGTGTGTGAATTTCATGACTAATGGGTAATGGAAACTCAATTCTTGGAGTTTGGCTCCTTCCAAAATAGAAACTGTTACACACTTATGGAAACATGGTAGTCCACAAAGTCCATCAAACCTAAACTTCCAAGGTGAAACTTTAGGAAAAGTAAAATAAGCAACAATACACATTGGGACCACTACAGAAGGATGTATAATTTGAAAATCATGCTTTTCAATGAACTCAACGTCATTTCTCTACAAGTTTTCTATCTTAAAAAAAAATCAATATTTACATCCTATATATCACAATCTAAGTTTCTAGCATGATTAAAGTGCCAAAGCAAGAAGAAATTGATAGTAATGACTAATGAGATATGTTTAAAGTCATAAAGCTCAACTTTTATTCTATTTCCACCAACATGGATTGAGATGTCACTAACATGGGATGATAGCAAACTTATCACGGCGTCATGGCACCATGGTGCTAAGCTCAAGCACCTTGGCTACCTAGATGCCTAAGCAGTAATAAATGTACCTATTTTACACATTTCTCATATTTTTTATAGGTTTATAAATATATGTATAATGCATTAATAAATTAATATGTCATTTTCTAAAATTAACAATAACAATCTTAATATAAATAAAATCTTAAAAATAACAATAAGTCAATGCTTGATAACAAAAAAAATACAAAACAATCATCATTATCAAAGTCTTCAAGTTGTCTTCCAAACTTAAGATTTTCATCACCCTGTTCTTCTTCATAGGATTCTTCCTTTTCATCCTCCTCTTCCTCTTTTAATTCTTCATGATCAACATCCATAGGTTTTTTGCTTTTCCTTGAATATGTTTTCACATTTGCTCCATGTTCACATGCACGAGGTTGCCCACATTCATAACCACTCCTACAAGAACGTCAACAATCATATGTTGTTGGAGTTGAAGCAGGTCAGGTTTGAGTGATCAATCTTCTAACATGATCAGTATGGAAATCTGAAGCTCCTATTGCTGCATTTACTTATGTCCATGTAAGTCTCTTTTTTCCATACACAAACTCATTTGCAGCTTCTGGTATGTTTGTCATCCATTCACTATAATAATTTAGTTCATCTACACGTATGGGATCAAAATTCTCATTATTTTTGTTTGAAATATTTCACAAAGATGCTTGTTATAGTTGATGAAGACAAGTTTGTCTAACCGATCTTGTTCTATACGGTTTCTTTTTTTCGTGTTGATTTATTAACATAAGAGAGAAAAAAGATAAACGATTCAAAATTTTAAATATAATACGTATTTAAATTTAAAAATAAATGACAACGGACAAGTATTGATGTTTCTTAGTTCTTACAGATTTAAATGTGTTCCAATTCCTCTCACAATTAGAGGCAATACAACAAAGACCTAGGATGCAGATGATAATCTTCTTAAGTGGAAGAATAAGTACTCCATGGGAGTCCCACCAACTCACTACATGAACAAAGAAACATGTTGTCAAACACTCAAATTCAAATATGATTAAGTCACATATCTTAAAAATTAAATTATGAAACTCCTTTGCCATTTCATTATCAAATCTTCCTTTTCTTTGCTCGTAAGAATCAATACCCAACATAATTTCGTTCCGTTCCTCTCGACTTTTGACCATTCGTTCCACGCATTCTTGAAATACGGCCTCGTAGAAAGCAGCAAGTGGGGAATTAGTTTTCTCTCTTTCTTTGTATTAAACCATGGATTAAGAAATGTTTCAACACTAAGTAGAGGACGATCATCAAAGTGCAAAACCCAATGCCTCTCAATAATATCTAAAATAGAATTGTATTCCCCCTCGTTATTGGCAACATTATCTTATATTGCTATTTTAGCATAGCTGAATGCATATACAAGGTAATCCATGATCGACTTCTTATTATAATTAACCAATCTCAAAAAAAATACACGGGATTGAGAAACTCTTAGGTAATCTTCCAAGATATTCCAAAAATCTTTAAAAAGCACTACATTTATGACTAGTGTGTTTTGAGTAGTTTCACTTAACTAGACTTGTTTCACATGTTAGGTACAAAAAGCTATTTAAGGATACTTTTCATGTCATATATGCTCTATGAGATAGAAGTAGCAAATCTTGTAACATTATATCTAACAAGCTCTTTCCATTAGACTTTGCAGTAAATGTATCATGGAGACGAGTGTGAAGAAAGATAAAGAATGTGATCTTTCTTCCCATAGCTATTATTTTTTTGAATTTTGACAATTTTTTAATATCCTCAAGCATGAGATTAATGCAATGTGTTGCACAAGGAGTCTAAAATATTTTATTATTCTTCTTCATCAACTTTTTCTCTACAAGAACATAATTTACTGCATTATTTGTGCACACTTGCACCAAATGTTCTTCACCTACATGAAAGATTGCATCATCAAAAAGTCCTAGGAAATAATTTACAGTGTTCTTGTGTCCTAAGGCATCAATATAATACAAGTAGAAAGTACTCTCAGGACAATTCAATAAGAAGTTAATCAAATTCCTTTGTCATTGGTCTATCCATCCATCAAACATAAGAATAATACTATATTTTTTTCAATGCACTTCGAATTCTCTTCTTATTTCTACCACATTATTGAAGTCTTTCTCCAACAATGACTTCTTACTTGATGAAAGGAATGTAGGTTATATCCTCTTCTATAGCGTCCAATGGCCTCACAAAGTACTTCAACTATTAATTTATTGAATGTATTGGAAGGCAATCTACACTTATATAGGACATCAGTGAAGAATTCATCAATCCATTCTTTTTCTTTTTTCTTGAAGTGATCCTCGATTGTTATTTGTTGTTTACCTTTTTGTTTCGTTCTTTCGATAATAAAGATGCAAAGATTTTCCCAGCACAACACATCAAGAAGACCTAGTTTCTTCCCAGTTGAGGTAGTTGGCTTCACAGTTCTATTACTTGAAGATGCAATTATTTTCTTTTCTGGATGTGTAATGGTAGAATCAGTGGGTATAGTGTTGCTTTCATCAATTTCATTTTATGGAGCACCAAATGCAACATTGGGTTTCCTTTTTCTTCCTTTGTTGAACCACTTCAACATCTCATCTGCAATAACTATTGTTGTCTTGGGACATTTACTATATTTGGAAATCTTCAATCTGACTTAGTTTTTCTTGATTTATTACATGCTAAAATGGGATCAATATTAGGATGCAAAGTAAATGGTGATTCTTGTACTTCAGGAGTGTTGAAAGAGAGTTTTCTTCTTGTGACATCCTATGAATCATTTATTATAATAAATTAAAAACAAAGAAAACAAGTAAACAACAAGTTGTTAAGTGCCAAGTGTCAACAACAATATTATTATCAAATATCAATTGTTAAGATATTGAGAATTTGGCATATCATTATTAATTTAGAAAAAAAAGAACAAAAAACAAAAATCCGTGTTTAAAATCACATCAAAATCAATGAACATGAACAAAATCAAACAATACATCAACAAATTGAAGAAAAAATGGAGAAACCACATAATAATCAACATAAAAGACCGCAACCGACATTTGAATTTTGAAAAAATGAAACAAGCAGCAAAAATTCACAAGATTAATCATATAAGAGAGAGGAAAAGACAGTAAAATCGACACTTATGTCAATAATATGAACAAAAATCACAAAAAAATCAAGATAAATGATAAAAACATGAGAAATTTCAATAAATACCTTGGAGAGTGAAAATAGAAGGAAGAAAAAGTGAAGAAGAGACTGCAGGAATGGTTGGAAGTTGTCGGAATCGCGGTCAGAATGGCTAGAAGCCATGCTATTAGTCAGAGTCACTGCTGCCATCTCCACTGGACACTACTACAGTGGCCATTTGGTGGAATTGTGGAAGAGTGGGAGGAAGTAGCCGTCGATTGTGCATAATGAAGAAGAAAGGAGGAATAGATTGGTTAGGGTCTTTTTAAATAAATGGGTTAAAATATGAATCCAAATCCAGCACTTAAGCACTTAGAAAGCGCCCCCCTGGACGCCATAAGTCTTGTTTCGATCCAATCGTCCACGCGCATGGACCTCAGAATCGCTAGGGCACCATGGTGCTGCGTAGGCGCTCGATGTGATATCTATAGATGATAAAGGCTGAAATGGACCAACATGGCTTTGAATTGAGGTAATTCCCAACATTCAACCATTACTTATTTCAGAAGGGTGGAAGTCCAACACGTGTTGGTAACATTTTGCCAACATGGATTGACTTTGGGAACTATGCCTTTGCCTTTAATGTATGTAAACAACATCATTTTTTACATCTCTTCTTTGACTTGTCATATAATTAAGAATTTAATGTATAACTATCATGAAATTCATCTAGAATATCATAACATAATTTATAAATCGATTAAACTACTAAAACAATAGGAAACTTGAAAGTCAAAACTCAAAATTCGCACCTTTGAAGCCCTTAATGATGGAGATTTTTCTAATCAGTTCCCACTCATTGTTAATTGAGATACACCCAACTTGAGATAGCTCATGACATTCAAAATAATGTTTTTTAAGAAGATGGAAATATTGGTGACATTTAGCTGACATGGATCATGATATGCACCGTATCTTGAAACACACTATTTTGAACTTACATGGTTATTATCCAAATACCCACTTTATTACTGACCCCACATGGTGGATTTGGCATGGTATTGTTGTATTAAAATTAACATCTTAGAAAAGCTTTCTTGTCATCTTTTGGATTATCTTTCATGATTCAAGTGATCCATTTAATGAAGATTAATGTCAATGAGTTACTAAATGTGAAGAAAAGTTTTGGTGGGAAATTCTTCGATTTGAAACTGAATTTGGTGGTAAAATTTGCTAATGTCAACTATTATTCTGTTAAAACTAAATCATGGCTACTTTGTAAAATTTGCTAAGATTAATGTCAACTATTATTCTATTAATAGAATTACCCTGTTAATTAATTGTTATTGTATTTTTTTATGAAAATGTTTAATATTCGATAATTCATGAGCTTAATCAGTATAAAAATATTGTTAATTCTTTTGAGATTGTAAGTTTTTTTATGGAATATATCCTATATTTGCATTGAACATATGTAGTCCACTTGGCAATAAAAAACAAAACGTAAAAGAGCCCAGGTTAGTTGTAGTAACTGGTTATATGAACATACCTAGTCCACTTGGAGATAGAAAACAAAATGTAAAATAGCCGAGGTTAATCAACTGTAGTAACTTGTTATCAGACAATCGTAAGGTGACATTTATGCCATACAATTTAAGATAATCAGACAACATGAATTGAGAAATTCCCCATCTCCAATATGTTAGGCATCATGCATGTATATATTAGGACCATAAAGATTCATTCAATATGTTAGGACCATAAGATGCATTCCATATGTCTTCCTGGATTTTTTAATTTAAAGCGGAACTGCTGCAACTGGAATCGAAGTCACTTGTTACATTAGTTTATTGGTTGTATTCATACTGCTGGTTAGGAGCTGGGATATCAAAATATTCTTACCGCTCTGAAACACTCATTGGCTTATTGCCTGCTAAAATATGCATGGTGGATACAATTACGTGACTTTTTTTTATTAAGATGACATTTTTTTAAATGCTTTTGCAGAAAGAAGCGACTGAAAAGCAACTAGCTGCAGTGAAATCAATAGCCAAGTTCTTGACTGATCACAAATTGGACCCTATTGATTTTGCTAGTTTGAAACTAGATAATGCAGTGGCGAAGTTAGAGAAAGAAATTTTAAAATTCGACCAAAAATTGCAAAAGCAAAAGTTAAAGAGGAAAGCTGATGAAACTGACCATTCATCTAAAATAGAAACTCAGGTGAAGATTCCTAGGCAAGGGACAGCACCAGCTGTAAATGGGAGTGCAGGTTCTTTGGTAAGGCCAGTCCAAGAGCACTACTGGATTTTGTCTGACTCAATTGCCACAACCAGCCTGCAGCCTCCGAGAAATTCATTTGAAAGTGGATGTCCTGGATTGCTCAATCCTATGACGCTTCCAGCTGCAGATACTTCTGTTTCAGCAAGAACTAGTGTTGGAATGCCGTCAGCAGCTGCTGAATCCATGCATCCTGTAATAAATTCCACAGCTTCATTTGCTGGAAGCAGGTTATCAATGGGAAATGGTGTTGGCTCATTAACAAACAACACGGGGGTTTACAGGTTGCCTGGAGAGGCTGCACCCCAAACTGATTACTCCATAACACACAGTTTGCTAGGGAGAAATTATATGGGATGGCCTGCAGAGATGGTTCGACTGGAAACAGCAGGACGGGGCTTTCCAGGAGCAGAAAAGTGTTCTCCCGGAAGGGATGATCAAACATCGTCCAGGAGAAGTTATACAGGACGACCTGCAGATATGATTCTAGCCGGGACAGCAGGGCAGAGCTTTTTGGGGGCAGAAAAGTATTCTCCTGTAATGGGTGATCCAACATTAGCCGGAAGGAGTCATATGGGACAATCTGCAGAGATGGTTAAACCGGGGATAGCAGGACGTGGCTTTCCAGGGACAGAAAAGTATTCTCCTGCAATGGGTGATCCAACATTAGCCGGAAGGAGTTATATGCCACGATCTGCGGAGATGGTTCAACGAGGGACAGCAGGACGGAGCTTTCCAGGGGCAGAAAAGTATTCTCCTGAAATGGGTAACAGTGACTTGAATTCTAGTCTATACCAGTTTGCTGATATTGTGTCATAAAGCAAGTCGAGATATGGTATTGCTAACATTCGATGTTGTTTTTACCAAAAAAACACTGTTGCTGACAGACCATCAGTCATTATACTTGCATGAAGACATGGAAGAAATGCTTCGTATTTATAGTTTACAGCTTTGATGTTTGGACCTTTTTCTGGTTTTACGAATTTATCTATATCTATTTATACTACTTTAAAAAGCAATAATTTGACTTGAAAGTATCACAAGAACATATTACATGGTTTGGATGTTTATTGAAAGCATGTCCCGTGACTTGAATATTTGTTGAGAACGTGACATATGGTATGACATGTAGCATCCTCTTCATTAATATCAGACCAAAATCAAAAGATGATATATTATGAGCCTTATAAGTACTTAATATCCACATGATTGGTAAATGTTTAATTAAAACCTTCTTGTCTTTGTAGTTAATTATATTCTTGGATTTCTAATAAATGATGGTTGTTAATTATACATACTAAATAAGTTAAATGATTAAGCATTTGATATTCTATAAGATCTTTATATCTTTGATTACAATAATAACAATTTAATGTGATATTATTTTATATTTATTTTTACTAATTCAAATAGAAATTAACAATTTCTTTTATCTTTACTACTTAAAAAAGTAATAGTTTAGGTTTTGATTTGTTTAAAATATTGACACTTGACTTGATAGTTTGTTTCAAAACTTGACACATGACATGTTTAAACATGCAAAGTTAAAACATATGGCATGATGTGGATTTAAACTTTTCATTTTCTCAGTGTTCTTTTAATTCCATAAATTCAAGATTTATTGATCATTTATTATAATTAAATTAATATTTTTACTATATTGTAACTTTTAACTTCTCAAAATTATTCCCACTTCATTTGTGTGTTGTTTTAAATTTTGGGTATTTGTATAATTTATATTTTTCATTATTATTCTTTTGTAGTTTTAAAATTAGGTGATATTAAAAAATATTATTCATTTTGTTATAAGTGGTACATGTTATTTATAAATTCAGATTGTATTTTAAAAATTCATATTACAATGGTTTCTTTAATATTTCTTAGAATAAATATGTTAAAAAAATTTATTAAATATGGACTAATAATGTTAATATTAAATAATAGTTTGGGACATTTAACATTCCTCATTTAGTTTTAAAATCTTTACAAAACTCTATTTCAAAGAAGTGAAAGAATTATGTCAAGTATAAACACAATCTAATATTTTCATATTATATTTGAAAAAGTATTGTAAAAATTATAGATGATGAAAGAGAAAACGATGTTTGATAATTTATATTTTACAATCTTATTATTAAGCTTGCATAATTAATATGTGCTTTGCACGTGTATGGTTCACTAGTGTCCATTATATATGAGCATCTCTCTCCTTCGGTTTCTCTTATTAAGCATTTAGTTTTAAAATTAATGTGTGATTGGTTCTTTTCCTTTTGTTGTAACAGTCTTACTGTGAGAGCAGAAGCATTCATTATAATAAATAGTTTTCATTGATTCAAGAATGATCATTTTTGGATGCTGAACGATTTTTTTTAAAATAGTTTTTCATTCATTCATGAGATTTGGTTTGTAAGAATTTGGTATCTAAAATAAAACAACCATGCCTTAATGCCAAAATCACTGGATAATTATAAAAAGAATCTATAATTTTTTTTACCTCAAACTAATCAGAGATGATAATGAGGCCTGCCAAAATCACTAAATGATTATAAAAGAATCTATACATTTTTTTACCTCAAACTAATTACAGGTGAAACACGTAAAATAAGTTCGTCTTTTTCGTAATCAGTTACTGTTTTGAATAGAGCCTAAAATGCAAAAAATGTATCATCGTTCTAGAATAAGGTAATTTAAGTTTTCCCCAAAGATTTGCACCAGAAAGATTCTTTAACTATTATAGATATCTTTAAAATGACTATTATAGATAGAATGCTTGAATTAAGGGTTGAAAGGCAAAACGCTCACAATCTATGCATTAGATTATGCATAGATTGCAAGATCCACTTTAGAATGTGGTGTTTAATGCTGTCTGTCTACTTTCAAATCACAGATAGATACACATTAATCACTGTTTATGGTGCACGCATCTTAGTATTTCAATTCTTAGAACATCTGGAAAAGAAGCATGTAGTTCGTTCTCCAAGCAAGCTATCTCTTTTCCATAAATAGAACATAGAACATCCAGGACTTAACACACTAAGAATCTGAAAGAAGGCTATGGAGCTATGGGTTTTCTAGGTTGCTTCCACCTCCAATGGCAACATCGGAGATGTGCCTCGACTACTTGTTGCACTTCGCTGATGCTCCGATGCGGTTTTCAAGCCAACCTGTTGCAGTTGATGGACCACATGTGACATACGTGGTCGGACTGAAGGGACATGCTGTGTGCAAGCATAGACAAGATCCACAACCTTCTGTATCACCCCCGCTTCAGGAACTTCTGAGATTACTGGATCTAAGAGCTCAGGGTACCTATGAGATTGAACAAGTGGTGTTGCCCATTCAAATATACCCTGCCAACCTACAGACTCTACAGCTTGTGTTGGTCGACGACCACTAATTATCTCTAGCAGCAGCACCCCAAAACTGTACACATCACTCTTCGTTGTCAATTCATTCCTGTAAACAAACTCTGGAGCAAGATATCCATATGTTGCTGCCATCACTGTCCTTTCGTGCATGACTTCCCATGAAACAAACTTTGAGAGGCCAACACCCATAAGATGAGCACAAAATTCTTCATCAAGAAGCACATTACAAGCACGAATATCACGATGCACGACATGTGGCTTCACCTTGTCATGCAGAAATCTGCAATATATCAGCAAGAAAGTCAGGAAAGTAAAATAATATTTGCGTCTAAGAAACAAAGCATACTCTCTCTCCCCTCTTGTGCACGTGTATGTGAATATGTCAAATGAAGCTTAAATATGAAATTTCACATGAACGTGCAAAGAGAGTCTTTTCATCAGACCGCAAATAAGCATGTTCCAACAACTAGACATGCCATAAGATAAGCCTATGCTTGCTGCATATCACGCTCCCTCTCCTGTTAAACTTAATGAGAATAACTGTAACATTTGGTTTGACCAGTGGTATTAATTTTCAAACGATTGTCAGGCTTTTTTTGAGATAAGTTACAGGGTGAGCCCACTGACATAATGTTCCACGTCTTAGCTGGACCTTATTACCCAGGAGATCTCATCTATCTATCTATTACATTAAGCCAGCCCAAAATACCCTCATGGTCTGGCTTTTAGTAAACTTTCAAACTTGTCCCTTCTATTACATACAAGAAAATGTTGTCAAAATGGGTAATGTTGCTGAATAACTCAAGTTGAATTTAAAAAGAAAACACAACTGTAATAATCTCTTTTTTTGGAGAAAAATTTTAATAATCTCTTACCAAGTTAAAATTTAAGTCTTTGATAACCGTGGTCGATTTAAAATTCAAATCAGTAAACTCATTAAAATTTTAACTTAAAGATGGGTAGAATACTTATCTTCCTCATATTAATTAATTAACCTTTTTTCTTAGACATCCAATTACTTCATGTGCATTGCACTTTGTGTTTTCCTTTAATTTTCTCAACATGCTTTGCACTAGTACCTATTATACCACCAGCACAAGATCTCAACAATGATTCTCAGACGACCTATCTCTCGCCAGCAAAGAGACAGGTAATTTTTAATTATTCTTGTTACTACCCATACAATTCAGTTAATCACCCTTGCTAAAAATTTCATGCCAACCAGACAATCTCCAGCCCCATGCAATTAAACAAGCAAGGGGAACTAACTAAAGAAAGAACAGCAAAGAAACAGATTGAGAAAACCAACTGCATATAAAACCTTGCTATCTTCTTCCTCTTTTTTATACTTTTTTGCAGAACACCAGAATCTTAAATGCATGCAAAGAATCTCAAAATATTAATACTGTGTTCATACTACATGGATGAAGGCCCCCCTATTAAGTAATCCGTCCAAGATCAAATCCTCCATGGTTCCAGCTGTTGCACGATTCGCTGCACCTCCACGCAGATAACCTTCCCTTGCTATGGTATTTTCTCACACTGGCAGCAACAGAAAGGGGTGGTAACTGGAAGGAATTTGCTGCTCTGTCAATTAGTAAAATCTCAGTAATTGACAATCCCGCACACAAGTGCAACAAAATAATCTGTGGTAACTGGATACCAAAGTATCGGCTGTCCTACCAACTTCACACCTTTTCTCTTTTCCTATTGATCAGAAGCAACATCAAAGCCCACCCCTATTGCCGGTCATACCTTTTTCATTTATCTTCACTACAAACTCTTACCCGAATGATACCACATGAAAGATTTATCTAATTGTTACCATGTGCCAAGAGCACATAGACTCACTGGTGAAATCAATACTTGTATAGAAAACTCAGTCAATATTTTTTTCGGCAGCTAGGAGTAGAATTGTTTGAGAGTAAGCATATCTAAAGTGAACAGATGGATCGCTTAGTACCGGATCAAAGTAAGCCTGGATCTAATACACTTCTTTCACTTTTTGAGAAAGTAAATGAGTTCAGGTACAGTAGATCTAAATTTGTGAGCTTCCTACGAACAGCTTTACCCTTTAATATGCCCTAAGCTTCACTAGGTTCATCGAAATTTTTGAGAGGAAGCATATCTCAAGTGAACACATAAATACTTGTTAATTGTTATGAGATAGATGTAGGTTTAGATCTAAAACACTTCCTTTAGCTCATTATTTGAGAATGTAAATGGGCTCACATACAATAAATCCAGAGTTGGCGCACTTCCTATACACGCTTTACCATTTAGCATGTCCAATACTTCATTGGGAATCAGAATATATATGGTTAGGAGGAAAGAGGATTGTTGTATTGGAGGCATGGAATTTGGCTTTAGATTGGACAGTAGACAAAGAAACTACCTTTGTCCCCTAATTTAGTCAGATATTCTTTCCTCGGTGAGCCATTTTTCACCATTACTTTTGGCATCAAGATCCATCTCGAAGTCTCTCTTACCATGATATATGTGACTCTAGTTAATGATGAAATACAAGGAAAAAGAGTCCAATGTCAACTCAAATAGAATGAGATCAAGATTCAGTAAAAAGAAACTAAAGTGAAGGCATTCTTTTGTACAATTATTCCAAGGTAAATTTTGATATTTATAGTAAGGAATTGCTCATTTAAAGGCTTAGAGGATGACATTGACATTCTGCCTGTGAAACCTGTTACCTCCATATTTGCCCATTTTATCATCTTGTGAGCATAACAATTGTATTTTTTTCTCTTAACATTTTTTTTTTACTAATTCTTAAGTGTTTTGTTTTGGCTGGTAGATTCTTAGAATAACTAGCTATACACATACTACACATGTAAGAAAAAGAACTTTATTTGAAGTGAAGGGTAATTTGGTTAAAAAATGGTAAACCAAACATTTGATCATAATTATAGATACGATATAAAAAATGCTAGGGGCAGTTTATGAAGCCAAAAAATGAACTAAACAATATGGATGGATTTACTAAGAAAAATAAATTTAAACCTATAGATGACATAGTATAGTCAAGCACTATAGTGTAATTGTAATAAACTTTTGTATCGCTGACTGGGATCTCCATCATCCATTATGAACTTGTGTGCTTCGTTGGTTTCCCCATTAATTAGAATATTTATTTTATTTTATTATTATGGATAGTTTAATATTTTGTCATAATAATTTGTTTTACTTCCTGTAAAAGGAGGGGTCCCTTGTTATTTCTACAATCACTATCAGAAGGCTTTACGGGGAAAAGTTTAATGAACTTCCTCTTATGCTTAAGAACATAAATATTCTCTCATCCATAATGTATGGGATCCACATCCCAAATCCAAGGGCAACCTAAAACAATACGGGCAACGTCCATGGGTAACACGTCACACCAAATAAGACCAAAATAAGCACTCGACTTCTATGGCTGGTAAGGATGTTTGATTCATCCAAGCTACTTTGAAAGGAGAGGGATGTGATTTGGCTTTAAGCTTCATACGAGTAATGTCAAGTAATATCAACCTTGAAAACAACATTAAAAGAGCTACCTCCATTAATAACAATTTTGCATACTTTATCCCCACACTTCAAGAAAGTGAAGAAAGGTTTAGTTCACTTGACTCATACAACTTGGTCAGATACATCGCATGACTTGGATATGACCATTGCTAAATTCATTCATCTCTTCAATTTCCTCATCATCAGAGGGGCTGACTACTTATATAACTCATCTTCATCAAGAATCTCATTTTCCATATGGTCAAGCAAAAGATTTCAGTCAGGACAACAAGCTGCATGGTGACCAACTGCAGGGTTTCGAGAACGTAGAGATGGGATGTTCTCTTTTCCTTTTAAAGTGGACTTTGCATTATTTTCAAAAGAAGGAACATTCTTCCGTTGTTGGTCCAAAGATTGTGTGCAATGATTCTTTGCTGAAAATGTGATATATTTTTCAACATCAGGAGTCTTATGAAAAGCCTCCTCTGCAGTGTCCATATCATGAAATCGCACCTCACATTTGATATCGTGATGCAATCCATTGATGAGTTGTAGTGATGACTCAAGGCTCTTCTTTAATAACACACCTCATCGATATTTCATCAAATTTGTCTATCTAACCGGTCATAGATTTGGCCCTTGTTTTAAATTCAACCAGTCATCCAAGGGTTGCCTCTTGTAGTGGATTGGAAGAAATTTTCCTTAAGTTTTTGTGTCTCACAGCCCAAAAACAGATGGGTGGTTCTCCCATACGCTCAAAATCACATTTGACAATGTGCCAATAACATCTTGCAAACCCCGCTAATTTCATTTTACCATTTGAACCCGAGAACTATCTACATATCATACCACTCAAAGCAGTCCTCCATGTTAGACAGGCAATCTAAAAATGTTGTGAGAGCTAAACGACCATCAAAGTTTGGGACGCCAATCTTGACTTTTCTTGTGATATCGTCATGTTGGCAATCATAGTGTGTATCATCATAACGATGATCATGTCTTCTACCATCATCTTGTCAATCACATCGCACGTAATCATCATAATGATCGTGCCTATGATGCTCCTCTCATCGTTCAAACCTCCTATCATTGTAACAATGCTCTTGCCTAAAGTGCTTTATATGGCATGTAGAGGTGTCAATTGGATTGAGCTGTCTGCAAACCTTATGACACAACCTAACCCAAATCGTGCTTGGGCCGACACAGCCCAGAATCGTAGGTTGTGTTGCGTCTTAAGGATGGACCATTGTATCGTGCTTGGCACAAGCACGGCTAGGCTCGTTAATGGCCTGATCGTGCTTATGCATGGCCCCATGTCAATTGGGTCCACGCACAACATATGCTTGGGCCTGATCGTGCTTATGCATGGCCCATGTCAATTAGGCCCAGGCACAACATGGGTCTAACAGTTACTTTCCAATGTCTTCCAATAATGACTACTTCTCAACGTCTCTCCAATATCTATTTTACTTACTAAATATTTTTCATTTTGACCCTTGTACTTTTTATTTTCATTTAAGGGTCTATCTTTCCTTGATAATTATACTTATGTCCCTATCCTTTTTTTAAATAGAATAAATTATCAAAAAAATAAAAATTGTATCTAAGACCAATCCAACCACAAATGGCCATTTATAGTCAGATTAAACTTAGATGCAATTATCTAAATTTTTGATATTTTATTCTAATTTTTTTAAATAGGGACATAAATGTAATTAATAGGGAAAGATAAAATAAAAAGTACAAGGGTTAAAGTGTATAATGCTCAATAAGTATAATAGACGTTAGAGAGACATTGAGACGTAACCGTTATTAGGAGACTTTGAAAAATAACCATTGCGTTCGTACTGTATCATACCTAGGTTTGATCATGCCTGGGTTAAGCACGAGTTTAATCATGCTCATGCCAAGCACGATAAAATAATTCATACTTAAGACCTAGCATGACTTAGGATTTCGGACCATGTTGATCCAAGCATAATTTGGGTGATGTCGTGTTATGAGGCTCACAGATGGCCCAACTCAATTAACACCTCTAATCGCCGATAGTTGGGATAATTTTTTTATTTTATTATTAAAGGTAGTTTAGTATTTTATTATGATAGTTTGTTTTACTTCTTTGAAAGGGTTATGATAGCTTGTTTTACTTTTATAAGAGTAGACCCTAGTTATTTCTTCAATTTTGAATAATGAATAAAGTGAATCCACAATTTTGAGTTACCTCTGTGTTTTGGGATTGGAGTTCCAACTCGTGTGGAATTTCCATCAATCACTTTTGTGATTTACTTATGATAGAATCATACATCTTTTTAAGGGACTCAACCCACAATTTTTAACAAGTGACATCTTTCTCGAGCAACTGAGGGACTTTCCAAAAATAAAAAATAGATTCCCAGGGGCTTTTATTAAAACAAGATAAGAACCATGGATATATAAGAAACAAAAAGGAATTATATTGATGATGGCATACATTTATATTTCCTAAGAAATGCCCCTAAAAATCCTAAGAAATAAAGGAAAAAAGAGCAATTCTGAGAATGCAATTTTCAAAAATAAAGGCAAAATAGAAAATAAAAAAAGATAAAGGCAAACCCTAACCATTATATAAGCATAATAGACTAGTCTAATGTACATATGATACACATATGCAACCAAGAAAGTCTTAGAAATGAAGCAAAAAAGATGACATTTAATTTTCATTGACAAACTATAATAATGATAATTTGACGAGAATAAAATGGTATATGACATCCATGAATCCATGAAACACTAAAAAGAGTCACATGCAAAAGATTTATTTATGTTAAACTTGGAAGAAGGGAAGGAAAAGGAAACACATTTGATATGAGGAAACATTTTAGGAACAATATATAGAAATTCTATAGAGCCATATTTGGAAAGTTTGAAGATCATATAGGCATATTGGGGGCATAAAATTAGTTAGATACTTGAGATAGTGTAGGCATTACCAAAGAGAGTATGAAGTGGTTTAGAATGGATGTCTTGTCGAGTTAACTCTGAGAATTCCAACTAAACATTAGAAGGGTGCTTCAGGAAACACAATAACACATTTTTGGGAACTGAAAATCAAGGCTGTATTGCACAGTAGGAACAAGTGTGATGCTTCCATAATTTGCTTGTCATTGTACTGACAGTTCCAATTTTATACTAAAACTAGATCACGCCATGTGCTAAGTGCATTTCAGGACATATTCATTCAAAATACTCTTAATATTTCTTACGATAAATTAACTCAAATGATTTATGATGGCAAAGAAGGTGATGGTTGCAAAGTAAAGGTTCCATCAACAACAATGTCAGTTTGTATTTTGTTCTGTTCTATGTCATTTGTACATGAACATTCTAAAAGTAGTAGAGGAATAAAAAAAGAATCATGGATATCTCAGCACTACAACTTACTTGTAGGCCAGTCAATGGATCGGATTGGGCTAGGTTAGAAGTCAACCGATTACCCAACCCGTTTAGTCTAATGGGTTACAGATCGGGTCATGGTCCGTTTTTCCAACCCTTAACCCATAATCCGACTCAACCTATTAGGAGATTACAGGTTGAGTCAAGTTAGAAAGTCAAACGGGTCTAAATAAATGATATTAATTAATTATGATTCATGAGTATTAATATCAATCTCTATCATGACCACACATTCCTACCTTATAGTTCCACAACTTCAATATATATGTAATACATTTCACACATGTTAATATCAATCTTCACCATGTACTTGGAATTTTTAGACTAGAAAAATAATAGATCATAAATGACTACTAAAATGAATTAGGTAAAGATAATAAGACCTAAACTAGAAAGATATAGAACGTGAAGTTGAAATGATAATAAATCATAAGAATGGTTCATTCCTCGTAGCAAAAACTAGTGTCTTCATGTTACAAAAGGAGGATACAAATCTACTTAAAATGAATTAAAAAACTGCTAGCACGTTAACAAGTTAACAGGTTTAGTGGCATGTTTCATCCATGACCTAACCTATTAAGAGTTTAGGTTAACAGGTTAAGGTCAAACAGATCTAAATGATTCATAATTTTTAACTCAAATTCTAAATTAATAGATTAGGTCAAATGAATTAACCTAAAGGTCACCCGACCCAATGACAACCTTACTTGATTTGATAGAGTAGAAAAAATACAAGAGGAAAAGCATTCGTCTAAGGTATAATGGTATAGTTGTTGCTGTTCAAATGACATAATTTTATTTCCACAAATAGGCACTAGTATGACTATTGAGACGGCAAAAAAGGGCAAATAGGTTTGACTTCAAGATGGGATCACTAACACAACTTGCAAACTTGTATGGAAAGGAATGGTTATAGAGAAGAATCACATTTACATTGCCACCTTTTCCAGTATGAGAAGATTGAAGAGTGAAAGATGGTGTTTAGAGATCAAACAAAGATTTTGCAAATAACACCAAGAAAGACTGAATGACGAAGGTACTGCAAGTAGCAGACAGTAGAAAGCAGTGCACTGCTTCCCTAATTTGTGGCTTTTATAGAGGGTAGTACAACAACATTGAATGTTCAAGAAAGGAAAAATCATTTGTCATAACTTGTTATTGTCAAGATATTTATGGTAAAAATATTGTTATACAATATTAACTCATAAAATTATTTCTTTATCCATTTATTGTGATTTGTGAATGGCAAATTAAATGAGATACCTAATACCCTTGTGGTTGCCCTTTTTCTTCCAAGAATTCTAGTAATTCCAATGCCTAGAGTGAATCATGTATTCCCTTAAATAATGCAAGAAACAAACAATAACTTCATCTGCAGTAAGTTTGTCCATTTCATCATGGGGGGTTTTAGTAAACATACGCAATTCCTTGAGCAAGAGTTGTGGCAACTTTCATTCTCATCTGCCAATCCAAGCTTCTTCCTCCTCTTGGTAGGTGATGCAACCATTTATCCAGGGGCCCATTGGCAACAAATTCATAAACAATATAACGACTGCCATGATCATAGCAGCAACCCTTCACAGCCACAAGATTAGGATGATGAAGTTTTGCAACTCTTCCAACTTTAGAATAGAATTCTTTCTTTCTCTGAAGATTTGATCTCTTCAATCTTTTGACTGCTACCTTCATTCCATCAGGGAAGATCCCACTATATGTTCCACCTGTCTTGGCATCACCAAGAAGCCGGTTTCCCTCACTGAAATTTTTTGTGATCGACCTCAGCTCTTCACTAGTATATACTATCCAAGGAGGAACTAATGTTGCAGCAGGACTTGATAACTTGCGTGACCTTCTACGCCTCTTGCTCCGCTTGTATATAAGGAGCCAAACCACAACAGCTAGGGTGGTAGAGAGAATGAGCCCACTCACAACTGCAAGGATGATTAGATACTCTTTATGACAGCGCTTGTTGTAACATCTGTCCCCTGGTTCAGTGAAAGATTGTTCAGTTGCGAGTAATGTAAATTTGTCACAAAATTACAAAATTCAAGTTTGTAAAACATTTGAAACAGGGGGAAAATTGATGCAGAACAAAATGCAAATGGCATAGAATTTTACGGTACATGCACTTGCAGCTTTTTATGCAGGAATCAATGTAAAATATCATAACTAATTGGCATTGTAATTTGAGAGTAACATTAGAGAACAAGATGGAATCACCAAATAGGTATCAAAGTGAAGGTGTTTTGAGTGGAGATATGATCATTACCAGCTCTGACATACTCAAAAAGTAGTTGTCACAAAAATAGTACCTTTATCTAGCATGCACAGGAATTCATGAGATGTGCTGCATCTTTCACCCACAAGAGGAACACTTCCATTAGTTACCAGTGTGCAAGAATCTGTGGGATCAATGCTGTGACATGAAGCACCTGTACAATTGAACAGAAAAGGTTTCCCAGGAAAGAAGGACTCATTCCAAAGTGACATGTTATCCGACCATCTCCATCCGTAACCAAGAGTTGTATTGAAACCTCGTCCCCCCACCCAACAACCTTTCCCATCATTGGCACATAAAGACTGAGCGAAGTTTAAATCTTCAGTAGATGTCAGAGCAGCCAAATGACCCTTGTATCCTTGACAGAGTTCCTCCGACTTGTTCCATGGAAGTGAACTTGCTACATGCATGAAGCATTTGTTCTTACCGGGGTTAACTGTCCAACCAGAAAGGCACGATGCTGTCAAAGCCGCAAGAAAATCAAACATTAGGCGAACATACCCCTGAGGTTGGAGGATTTAACACATTTGGTAAAATTTGCAGCATCACTAGTAAGGAACCCACATTAAATCCTAAAAAGCCTGTCAGCTTATCTAATATCAGCACCTTGGTTACCTACCCCAGTTTCATTGCCTATAGAATAGAAATACAAAGAGAGAATAATCCACAAAAACCACCAAAAAACTTTTCGTTTGATTTTTCCCATTTGAATCCTTTGTTACATGAACAATAGTGAGCACCCTCACATAAAGCTTATGTTGCCAACGGGAACAAATAAAACGACTAATTATAATGGAAACACAAATAATATGTAAAATAAGATCTATGCATAATAATTTTTTCTAGAAAATATGGAAAGATCTTACTCATGTATGATGAAAAATCCTTTTGAAAAAACTATCTACGTGTTCTACTAAGGTGTTATCAAACATGGATACTTAAAATGTTATTTGGCCACTACAATGTAGCAAGGTTTACCCAAACCACTCCCAAATACTAGTGAGGAAGAGTTGTGATGCGTGTACTTACAACCGACTGCAAAAGAACCATCACTTGATCGCCTTCCTATCTATTCATCAAACAATAAAGTCATACTTCGATCCTCTCGAAACACATGATCAACTTTCTTATCGTCCTCCGAGAAGCCGTACAATCGCCTCTTTCTTGTCCTCCAAGAAGAGATAGATTTACATAGTCCCACATAAGAAACGTTTCACAAAGGCCTATCTCTCTAATATGATATTTCATATATATTCTAAGAGACGAGATTATCACTTTTTATTTCTCAACCAGATAATGCAATTATCTCTCTTTTTAAATTCAAAGGGAATAAACTTCGTGATTAGTATCTTGTAAAGGGAGCAACTATTGTGTTTAAAACCTTTTAAATTTGAAAATAGAAAGTAGAATTATGTCATAATGGATGTTTGCTTGAACACTATTTTAATGAACAAACAAGTGGACATATGGCTCAGACATCCGAAAATTCCCTGTTTTGAAATAAGCTAGCACACGTCCAAAGAATCCATGTGTTAGCAAAATGAACAAGTAGACACCTTGCTCAAACGTTCGAAAAATCCCTGTTCCAGGGCTTTGTCATCAACAAACGTCTACTAAATCATCGATCTATTTTTGAATTATGTAAACAATTCTCCAATAATCCCCTCCTAATTCAAAATGATATTCAAAATAGAGACAACTGCACTCAGTGTTACGATGCCTTACAGGCTTAAATCCTACCTTTGTAATATTGACTTTTTACAAGATATAAGTAGACTAAAGCTCGAACTCAACAACCTTCATAGTATCAATTCACACATAGTTTCCTTGATTTTTTAGACTAGTGATACAATAAAGGTCCTGTATCAACCTAAGTATTCTTCAAGGTAATTTACACATCATATAGGAAATAGCCTTATCTACACACTACATAAATGAGTTCATTGAAATGCCAGATTTCTTGACATAAGATTCTAAATCTTTCTATGATTCAACCACTATAATGTTGATACCACTTTAACACGAAATCCTAAACCTCCTAAAGGTGCCAATTCCATCATAACTTGTAGTTTCAGACTACTATAATGAAGAGTCATGCTACTATAGTATGAAATTCTAGACCTCTTCCTATAGTACTACCCATTGTATGTCTCCTATAAAAGCACAAAGCATTCCAGATGCATAAAAGCTCATTAAGGAATTTTGCCAACTTCAACTAAGCACTATAAGGAGTAGGCTTATTGAAGTCCAACTTCATTAGAATAAATAAATAGTGCAAATAAATAAATAAACTATCTATTTCTTTTTTTAAAGCATTAAATAAAAGTCTAATGGATTGCTCTTTGAATTAATAACAAATATTTAAATGGTAGAGTACATAGATGTTTACAATGTAGACATTAATTCTATTCTTTTTGAAGTCTTCTCCACGATTCTCTTGTAAGACCTTCAGTAATGATCAACCAGATTCTCCAGACTTCTAACTTCGATCACCATGGTCATGTCTCTTTTAAGTAGATTAGAAACATGGACATAGTGGATTCGCATAATTCTCTTCTATCTGTTGTGCAAATCATTATCAACAACTATTATAACTACTTGATTGTTCAAGAGATAACAATGCCCGACATTCTTTCTTTGAACGATGGAAGATCAAACAGTAACTCTCTAATATACTCTACTACTTCGACAACAACTGTCAATGCATAAGACTCAGATTCCATGAAGGATTTTGAGATAACACTCTACTTCTTTGACTTCTACGATATAGCAAATCCACCAAATAGAAAGACAAATCTATTTATGGATGTTCTATCTTTCTAGCCTCCCTAACTTGTATCTAAGTATACTTCTATTACAATAAGGTAGCCAGTAAAGTGTAGAGTATAATGCATAGTTCATTTAAAGTAAGCCATTACACTTTCTATAGTAATCTAATGCTCTATACTTGAATTCTTAGTGAACCTGCTCAACATACTCACAACAACGTTATATCTGGCCTAGTGTAAATTATTGCATACATGAAACTTTCAACAACTTTGAAATACTCTAACTGCCATACAACTTTTCTACTATTTTTGTCTAACTTATGCACATAATTGTCTGACGTGTATACTATTGCCACGTCAGAATACTTGTACTTCGTAACTACATTCTCAATATAATGAGACTATATCAAGATAAATCCCTCTTAAGTCTTTACTATCTTGATCACTAGGATCATATTTACAAATCCATGTCCTTTATGCTATACTTAAATGAAAGAAATTTCTTTATATCTTTCACAACTTCTGTTTCAATAGCAAAGACAAGCATATCATTCACCTAAAGACATATGATGACTTCTCGTCCATTAGTAAATTTTGTGTAAACACCCTCATCAATATCACTAACTTTATAGCTATTTGACTTGTCACTTTATCAAATTTCTCATACCACATCTTAAGAACTTGTTTCAGCCTATATAGATCTAACGAATTTACATACCTTTCATTCTAGTTCCTTGACTACAAACCCTTCAAGCTAAATCATGTAAATTTTCTTAGTCAAGTCTCTATATAAGAATATAATTTTTACATTCATTTGATGTATCACCATATTTTGTATTGTAGCCACTACAATCAATAAACAAATAGTGGAAATACGAGCTACTAGAGAATAGGTATCGAAATACTCGATGTCTTTCTTCTATGTAAACCCTTTAGCGATCAATCTAGCCTTGAATTTGGCTACTAAATCATCAATCAACATCTTCTTCTTGAAGATCCATTTGTTGTCAATTGGTTTTGAACCATAAGGTAGATCCATCAACACTCACATGTTACTAGCCATTGTTGAGTTATACTCATCTTGAATTATATGTCATGACAATGCGACATCTGTGAACTACATTGTTTCCTTAAAGCTTTATGGATCACCTTCTATGTTATTAGTGATAAAATAAGGTCTAAAGGTTTTCTCTTTTCTTGCTTGCTTAGTTGATGACACCTTTACCTAGGGTATGACCTCTTCAGTCATTGATTATGACTCCTTGTCAAACATAGGATTCTTGTTCTCTCTCAAAGAGAGATTTTCTAGAAGATCATGCAACATAATACTATTGTCTTTGATAAATTTTTCCTTTAAATATTCCAAATCTTGAGTTTCTATGATGGAATTCATTTCTAAATTTAGAAACCTCCAAGCATCATTGTATGAACTTCCAACTTGTCAATCTTTATGTCG
>JAMKQA010007277.1:0-16976 GCA_024699735.1 Posidonia australis | reverse complement strand
AGGAGGAGGAGTAGTGCCGCCGAAGAGGAGGGGAAAGGAAGAAGAAGGAAGGAGGAGAAAGCAACGGGTGGCGAGGAGAAGTGCAGTACGGTGCAGCTTATAAAGCCTACGCCTGGAGTAGCTGGAAACGTGCCCACCTGTGCGTCTCAACCACCGGCACACCGCACAGCAACCAACTGCCAGCCACCACCAACGAGGTCAACTAACAGCCTCAACCACTAGCCCACACCCAAGCGGGCCCCACAAGCACAGTGCCACAATGCACAGTATCAAACTACGCACAGGAATACGCAAATAGAAGCCAGCTCACAAGGCCAAGCTCAAAAGCACAAAACCAAACAATGGGCCTCGGAACAGTAACACCTTTCTAGGAAATAAAATTCATAAAAGGTAAATAATGAAAAAATGAATTTTACATGTGTTACAATATGATACTAAATAAATCGATAATAAAAAAAACAAAATTAGGTCACTTACATTTAAAAGATAAAAATTTGTGAAAGGTATATTGGCAATTTTTTAGATTCTTTAATGAACATCACTGATATTAAGTTATGAGGGGTAATTTTGAAATTTCGAATATTTTGTTAATACAGATTTATTAGGAGTTAATTGAAATTTGGTATAAGGATATATGTGCAAATAATTTTAAAATTACATGGATATGTGTGATAAATTAACTTTAGAATGATATATATACAATAAATTTTGAGTTTACAGGGTATGTATGTATGACAAGTTGACTTTAGAAAGGGATGTGTCTAATAGATTTTAAATTTATATGGGTATGTGAGTTAAGTTAAAACTTTGGAAAGGTATGCATAACATTAGAAGACATTGGAAGGATATATATGAAAATACCCCAACTTAAAATGGGTTGCATCATAATTGGAATTAATCAATGATTGGCACTGGTTACATCACTGCATCACACATGTGCAGTGTACTGGTCGTCTCTATTTCTCTTTTTGGCTTTTTTTAATGTTCCATTAGATCTAGATGTTATTGGTTGGTGAAGATTGGACTACACGGCGCACATGGTGACACCGTTGCAAAGCACGAGGATTTGTGGATCTAACCGCAGGTTGCAAACTGCTCTCGTGTCGTCATCTGGATCGTAGGAAACCAAAATTTCTCTTGCATTTCATGTGTCCAATTGTTTATTGCAATTCACAGAAGTAAACTGGAAGTTAAAGACTAAAAAAAGTCACAGGTCGTACTTGAAATGCTCGTGATTTTAGAATCTTTTGGATAGCAACGACAACAAATTTTAACGTCTTAAAGTATACAGAGGGTATAGTTACTGATTCTCTAAATTTAATCAGTTTTCTTATGTCTTCTTACTAGACTTTTTTACATCGGTAATTCATATCATCCTCCGTTGAAGGCTCTCCTCTAATCAATTAGAGGATCCTTCAAGATATCTTGATTGTCGGTTCCAGACGAACAGATGATTAGATTTTTATTCATTTTTCCCTGGGAAAATTTCTTCTCACCACATTATGTTGTAATTATATTAACTAAAACTCGAGAATAAAATTCCTTCAGATTTAATGGCTAGGCTTGAGAACAAGCTATATTTCAATTATTTATTTGTGAATGGCTGTTTTCTTTCAAATTTGGATAAATCAAAGGTTGCAACAAACAAATTTACTGCACTTTTCTTTATTGCACATGATATGAATTAAAAGCAAAGCATTCCATTGATTCATAAATGCAGCAAACTACAACAAACAAAGAAGCTTGAGCCATCAAATTGAGGAACAAAATAAAATTTAACAACAAGTTCAACAAACATTTTCCTGAATAAATTATACAAAGAGAATAAAATTTGTCGTTCTTCATTTCTCATTGGACAACGACACATGCAGCAACGCCAACCAAGGGGCATAGCCGCATAGGATCAGTATGTCATGTCAAGAATAGAAGATAAAATAGTACAACATTTTCCTAGATAAATTATACAAAGAGAATAAAATTTATAGTTCTTTTATTTCTCATTTAGACAACGACATATGCGGCAAGGACATAGGATCAGTACGTTATGTCAAGACCAAAAGATAAAATCGTATAACACACTTCATACAACCCAAAATACAATTTATAGAAGAATCTTAAGAATATTTTTTCTTTAAGTAAATAACAGGTCTAGGTCTACTTCCAATCTCAAATCTCGGGAAGCAATTCAGTTTAAATTTGAAAAGTATATACTTCTTGGTCGTCCTTGTTATGTTCTTTGGTATATGGTGATTGGCCCAGTGTGTTTCAAGTAACTCCCGACAGTGCCCGTAATGGGTCTGTCATCTAGGCTTGTTGGAGAATTTGAACCAGAAGACTGCCTCCCTTCAGATCCTTTGACATGAGAGGTACCTCGAGGAGCCAGCCAATTCAGGAGACTGGCATCAATGGCAACTTCCTCTTTCATATAAACTGGAGTTGAATCGTATCTAGGCTTTTCGGATTTGTTGCTTTGCTCTGAATCATACGGTACTATTTGTTCTTCCTCAAGACAGATGTTTTCTTTCTTTGAACGCTTTGGAGCCATTTGCTTTATCTTGATTTCTTTCCACTGTGATAAGTTTTCAACTGGGTTCAAAACAGAATGAACATACTGACTCCTATCCCGGGCACTTTGACTGGCTGCTACTGTAGGTTTCATTTTCATATCAGAAGAAGTTGCGTTGCTGGTTTTAGCACTGTTAAACTCTTTTACATCTGGCCACATCTTTTCCCTTTGCAAGGAAAAATAAGAGTCATAAGACTCTTCTTCTTGATATTCTCCATTAAAAGTATCATCATTGTCACTATCTTCCAATTCCTCCCCATATTCGTCTTCATATCCTTCACTAATTTCATTGTCACTGTCGGTACAATATTGATACCTATGGTGTACAGGATAGGCTTCCAAACTTGATGCTGTCAAATGTCCTTCTGTCTTTTGCAACGTCCTGTCTTCTTTGACTTCATCTTTCTGTTCATCTATGTCTAATGATATGCCTGTTTCCTCCTCACAAACCGGAGCAGCCCCATACGTAGTGACATTCAAATCAAATTTTACCTTCTTCTTGGTTTTAGTGAGGCTCAACTGCTCAATATCATTTCTACGAGAAAGCACGATTATGAAATTCAGAATAAAGAAGCTAGCTGTTATGATCAGCACAAACCTAAATGTATAACCCTATGGAACAAACCTCTTTAATCAACAGTCCAATCAGCTTTAGTAAGTTAGTATTCATGACTTATTACCAACTCAGTTCCTGAGAAGGAAAAACAACAGAACATGGACAGCCAAAATATCGAAATTTCCCAGGAACCAAATAAGAGCCAAACCAATTCCTCATGACCAGACCACCAGGTGGTTCCGATCACAACTTAAAACTATATTCCTATCCAAGTGAAAGATTGTTCATGTTAAAACAGCTCAGGTGTCAAAGTAATACGATAATGACCACCCAAGAAGCAATAGCAACAGAGGAACTCGACAACAAAGCAGATCATTTACTAGATAGAGGCATTGATTAGATAATCTATCAGGTACCTAGACAAGCAGCATGCTTATTGAGGCTCAATCAAGTGCACTGTCTACTACAAAAAACCATTCAGGCAATACTCCAAACAGTTGGAGTGCTTAAATTGAAACTACACGAGAACGCAATATTGCGATTGAAAACTGGAAAAATATAAAAAGAGAGAGAACCCTATCACACCAATCTAGAATACCTCAACTCTGGAGCTCTAACAGCAGCATCTGGTTGTTCAACGAGCTTTTCCGGTATCGGGACCGCGGTCGGGATCGGCTGAAGAGTTTGTTGGAAAACCTCATGCACCTGCACCTGAAACCCACAACACATTTAATTAAAAAGATGAACGAAAGGACCCAAAAAATCGTTAATTGGCCCATGGAACTACAACTTACACGCCTTCTTGGTGGAGATCTGCTAGTGACTTTCCGCCTCTTTCCCTTATTATGTGTCCCAAAACAGCCCAGGAAACAACCCATTTCGACTTCTTGGATGTTGGGTTTTTGCTACAAAACTCTCTCTGTCTCTTTCTCTTTCTCTCTTTCCCTCTCTCTCTCTCTCACACCTCGCCCTAGTCCTAATAACCTAGAGAAGTGGGGGAAGAGAGCAGAAAGTTGGCCATGGGAGGAGGAGGAGGAGGAGGAGGAGGAGGAGGAGGAGATGGTGGTGGGTTGGGGTGGGGGATGACTCAGATGAGAGAGCGAAAAGGAGACGTTGGGTTCTTTGGATTTGAAGAATGTGACCGTTACAAAAGTGGAGCTAGCCATCATGGAGGTGGAGGCTTTTCTTGTTCTATGGGTATTTTGCATTTTCATTGTGGCCTTGACTCCTAGTACGTTTCTTCCTTTGAAAGCCCATATTAAGTTTTTTTTTATGAATTGCCCTCTTTTACCCTTCTTTTGTTAAATACAAACTTCTTTTTTTTTAACGGTAATTCTTATCCATCCCTAGTTCTCGAGCTCAAGAGGCAAGACGTAATCACGCCGTCTCTCGATCGCCGTGCTAAGTACAAGTGGTCTTAGTTAAATACAAACTTGTTTAGATAATACGTTTTGATTGCGTGATGTCACTGTATGTATGCATTCTTACAACATGATGAAAAGTTGGATCGATAATTAACTTGTTAGATTTGAGCCCCATCATTCAACCTTTAAGCTAAGATATTAATTAAAGTGGACTTTCTTCCAAAAGAATAATTAAAGCAAACGTAAGATTTAGAAGAAAGCAAATTATATCTTTTAAGGTTATTTGGAAATGAGAAAAAGAGATTGTATACGAGTACACAATCAAGTTGATTGTGTACACCTCTTTTTTTGATTTTTTTTTCCTTTTATATTTTAAAAAGCAAACTATATTGCAACTTAATTCACTCCACATTCTACAATGTACCTTAATTTCATATTTTTTAGAGTTAAGTTTACTATTGAATAATGCATGTAATTTCAACCATTTAAATTGATTGAAATTTTGTAAAACTTGAAAACTTAAGACGAAAGAGGTGATAAAACTTAAATTGCAATGAAAATTTAATAACATATACTTTATACTATAATAATGTAATATATATGATTAAAATATTTTTAAGGAAATTAAAAATCAATAAATACTATGTATACAACCATGTGCATATACAACCACTTTAGGTTCTTTTGGAAACTGCCTGGTGATTTCAAAACAACTGATATTCCAAAATAGATACTCTTATTACAAATAATTAAAGAAGTTTGAGAGGACACATGCCTAAAATTCTGGTTTAAAAGAATGACCTTATTTGCTTTTACACCTTGTTAAATTTCTAAAATCATTGGTAACCATTGGAAATTTCCTTGTGTTTTTTTAAGTATCTAGCTCGCTGTCCAATGGTGCACGTGAACTTACAAACACCACTTGATTCCAAGATCCAAATTGCACCAATAGTAGATAATTGGTATTGGCTGTATTGCACAGGAGACCAAAATTTCAATAGCACCAATCATAGATTATTATTGAAAATTTTTAAAGTATTTCCCTCCTACTTCTTGTGTCCTAAATTTCCTTGTTCAACTAAGGATGGACATATTCTAGACCTGTCAAATGGTGTGTATAGTATAAATGTGTATACTATACATATATATTAAATCCAAACACAATCCATTTAATTACCGTGTACCTAATACTAAACCTAAACACGAATTGTATGTTAGCGTATATACACGACATGATCCGTTAAGTACACGTTTAAGTGAATCATGTTGTTTTGACACGATAACGATCCGATTGACACGAGTACACGTTTATTACACGGTTACATGTTTAATACAAGATTACACGTTTATTACACAGTTACATGTTTAATACAAGATTACACGTTTAGTATACATTTAACATTTACACGTTTTATACACGTAGACAAATCAATAAATCATGAAAGCAATCATTTAACAATATTTCACAAGTTCTATTGTTCTATATGTTAATATCATAAGTCTACAACATATCATAAACATCCAATATTCAAAATAATGAAAGTTATAATCTATATACATGATTGGGTAACGTGTACTTATCAGGTTTTTTTACCTTAGACACGAAAACGATCCATTTAATAATCGTGCCTACCGGATAGACTCGATAAGTACACGAGACATGATAAGGATAAACTCCAATATAATTATATTGTGTCGTGTTCGTGTCATGTTATCATATTGTATTAGAAATTGACAGGTCTAATATATTCCAAGGCTATAACTTAATTTGACCCCTCAAAAAAAAACCCTCTTTACCTAGTGGTCTAGTTCTAAACCTTTTGAAAACCAATCACTACATAAAAGAGGCGGTCGAGTATCCTCTTTTAAATAGTCCAAACAAGATCTTTTCTGATTCAATTGGCTCGATCAGTGCCTGATGCCCTGATCTAGACTTGAAAAGGTGTTTCTTGGGACCTTTTCTTTAACAATGGTAAGGTCGGTACGAGCAAATACAAAAGGAAAGAATGGACCTCCTGATAATTGACATTATACGTAACATTAATTTTGTAAACACATACGTTTATATTATCAAAATGTTGATATAGATATGAATATACATATTCGTATCAAAAAACAGATATAGATATAGAATGAATAAAATATGATTAAACACGAATAAAATCGGATATAAAAATGAATATAACGACATGTACATTACATATTAATTAAATCATCTATTAGATTTTCATATATTTATATATTTTAAGTTATTCAATATATATGAAATAAAAATAATATATAAATAAAAAAATTAAACATAATGATAGGTTAGGCTTACTTTTTCAAAAAAGAAATGAAATTATGAATCTAAGTCTTAATATTCCACCTTTAAGGATATATAATTAATTAACGCTAAATAAAAAATTCTATCACATTTCGTAACATATTTTGTTAATTGAAGATAGTGAAATCCTATAAATGACTAAGTAAAATCTGAGGTTAAATTTTTGACAAGAGAAACATCGAAAAGTAAAGAACTTATAAATGACGAAGTCCTAACATCAAGAGAGAGAATAGATCTAAGGTTACATTTTAAGTTTTTAACATTAAATATTAAATCTTTATACACACACACATATAGGAAGCATATCTCCAACATACTACCTCATTTTAACATAAAATGAGGCTTAATTGTAACCGTCCATCAACCATCCATGATGATGATCAAAACTATAAAACCAAAATGGAAAATGCAAAAACCACCAATTCTCCTTAAGTCCAAATTCAAAATTAAAATTCAAAAAGATAACCACCATGTAATAACAGTCCATCTCCTAAATTACCTCCATTAATGTTCATTTATGACCCTACTAACCCAAAGCACAAACCTCCCTCCCCCTCTACAACCAAAACTGCAACCCCTCCTCCTCCGCTAAGTTTTGAGATGGCTCGAAAAACCTAGTTTACCGAAGGCCTTTTGGCTTTCTTAGAATTGAAAAAAATACCTCTCTTTTCCTTTCAAATTTTAATTATCTTTAGAAATACAATTGGTAATACCAAAACTATTTAGAATAATAATATTAAAATTGTTTACAAATTGTAAAACAATTTTTGCATTATTTTCCAAATGAACATTACTAAAACATTATTAAATACCTTCCTTAATACTACATATTTTCCTTCTCAATTTCAAAATACAAGGAAAAGGGGAAAAAATTATTCAACATTCATGATAGGGAAAAAAAACAACTAAAAATCTCAAAATCTCAAAATAATTATGATAGTAACTATTAAGAGAGAGAAAGCTGTTTGAAATTCAAAAAAAAAGAAAGAAAACCACGGTAGCACTTGATTAAAACCTGTCATCATGAAACAATACACACTAAAAAAAATTGTGTAAATAAGGAATATATTAAAACCAGGAACAAAAATGGATGAAGAAAAAGGAAAATAATGTTGATCAATTTGGTTACTTATAAAAATAGATTTTCAAAATAAGGAATCCCTCAAAATCAAGCATAACTATTATAATATTCTACAAAATTAGGTTTTTTAAATTATCTATTGGAGGGAAATGAAAGAAGCACCATTAAACAAAGGATGGCATTCATATAGACCATAGGATCTAGATCTAACAACTTTTGAATCATGTTACTTCATTTTGTTAAAATGAGGTAGAAGTCATTTCTACACACACGTACATGGATATCTGTAAATTATCGTCATCCGTATCCATTGAAAATTCAAAAGACATATTTGTATCCGCTCAAATTTAAAAAATCATATCCGTAACCTATCTACTCAAAACAAATATAGATATAAATTTTTACAGATATGCCGTATTCATTTGCACCCGTACTTACTTGAGAAGGTATAAATATGTTACACTTTTACCACAAATTGTATGTAAATCCAATGACACTTTCACCCCCTATTAAATGTTCTAAGAAAGTGTAATTTGGAGCTAAACTTATGTAACGCTCGTTGAAATCAAAGGTAGAATGAATTGGAGTAGAACCAAATTTTAGATATGTAATGGTATTTTTATATTTAGCATGAAAATATGGTAAGAATGGTCATACCCTTGGTAATGAAATTCTCAATCTCTTTGGGAATTTGATTTTTTATTGATATGTAATGTAAGGAATTTGATTCCTTTCATTAAGAATAAAAAAAGATAAATTACAGTTGATGCTCCTCAAGCTTGATACCTTTTTTTTTTGTTATATCTTATACTCTTCAACCATGGTAAATTACAATGAACCTTCTTTTTAAGTAAATGATGTTAAATTGTTGCATGGTTTGACAATTTTACCCTTTGTAATTTACCCTTCTAAGATTAAATCACAGTTTATTTCCCTCGATTATTTGCATTTTTCAAATTGGTACCCTAAAGTTTGTTATAACTTGTCCCCTCAAGGGTTTAAATTATAGTTTAACCCCTTAATTATTCAAATTTTGCAACTTGGTATATTAAACTTTTTTTCGTTATATCTTACCTCTTTTAATTATGGTAAATTATAATAAACTGCCTTTTTAGATAAACGTCATTAATTTTTTGCTTTGTTTGAATATTTTACTCTCAATTATAAATAATTTTTTTCTCAGTCCTATACTCCTATAGAACCTGATCTCAATGTTACCCCTACGGAATCATTTTTTCTTCACTCAGATCCCATTCGACGCAAATCTCAGTTGCTGACATCCTTTCCGAGCGAGTTGATATATACTTGATGATAATAGGGAAGGAGCTTGAGATCTTTTTGTGATGTTAATGAAGCTCAAGATCATTAGTTTATTAAGAAAATAGAAGAAAAAACGTTTACAAAAGAAGATGAAAGGAGAAAATTTTAGTGGTGAAGTTGGATTTAAGATTTATGACATACAAAAAACAGAATAAAATGAGAAAGAAGAGTAAATTTGTCCAAAAGTAATATTGTAAAGGTCACGTAACCCTTTAAGCCTAATAGAAGAGTCTTATTGTTTAATAAAGGTAATTAAAGAAGACAAATTGTAACTCAATGTCTTTAGAATAATAGGTTCAAAAACTTGAACAATGAAGAGGATAAACAGAAGACGTTGGGAAAAAGGATATATTTGTCCAAAAAAAATTGTAATCCTTCAAACTTGATGGAAGTAGTCTTGCTGTTTGACAAGATAGTTGAGACGGACAAGTTGTAACGAAAAAAACTTAAGATACTAAATTGAAACATGAATAGTTGAAAGGAGTGAATCGTAATTTATCAAAAAAAAAACAACTTAAGCCCATCTTCATATTTCCACAGCATGCAACAACTCTACTCTCTCATGTTTTTGTAATTTTTTTATTTTACTTTGTAAAAAAAATTCTTAAAAAAAACCTTTTTCATGTTAACAATATATTCTTATTAATATATAGATGTTAATATATAAAGTTTATATTTACATTCTAGATCTATTCTTATATACCAAATATAGAATTAAAATAAAACTATTCATTTCAATTCATTACATTACATTCCAAATTCCACTCAAGAGTGCATGATTACTTCGTTTAAACAACTTCAAATACTTGAAACTGTAGGACAGCACACCACACAGCACAGTTTAAGATCCAGAATAGAACAAGTTTAGTTAATCCATAATAGGTGTTGTCACTGGGAGGAAACCATGGCTGAGAGCAGCACGCCATGTTTTATCGGCATCGAGCACCATGTCGGCAATCTCGTGGACGGTCCATCCTTCCAGCGCATGCACGATGCCAGCCACCCGCCATGCACTCATTACTCTTCTTGGAAGCCAGTTCTGCAGTAAAAATGAGCACCATTGCATCAGAAAATGCAGTACGAGCTCCAAGAGATCAAAATATAAAAGATGTTCTAAATAATGTGAATATGTATCTGTAAATACTTTAAACAGCATCATCAAACTCGATCGACTGGACTGTAACTAATGTAATGTTTTTAAGTTCAATTTGCCTACCTCACAAGAATGCATGTTCTCGAAGGACTTGGGTATCACCATTGCCGGTGTGCTGTGGTAGAAACATTCCTGGCGGCATCTCTTTGGTGGGAACTGGGAGAAAGGTATGAATCTTGTGCCTTTCAGAGCCTTCTTTTGTTCTTCTTCAGTTAGCCCATCACCCACCAGCCAAATCTGGTATATGCATTACAATATGTTAGCTATAAGCACCAACCGTGATAGAAGTACCAACCGAACTCATTAAAATAAGTCCCTTGCATACCCAATACATATGCAGAAAAAATGTTACCTTTGTTGAGCGATTGTTGGAAAGAACCAAATTATTGCTAATATTTGCCGGCAATCGCAGTTTCAGCGTCTCAAATTCTGTGCGATGAATTGTTATTACCTGCTTAATAAAGTAATTAAGATTATTTGGTTTTATCTTTGTTAGATATTGGAAGTGATAGCAAATAAAAATGGTAAGCTGAGGGAGATGTACCTGTACTGCCCTTTGACATAAAGCCTTGGCTACAAGAAAAGCCACCTTGGATAGCTTTCCTCTAATGATGACTTGTTTCGTTCCTTCGGGAATGTTGTTTAGTACTGTTGCAATTGCCAAGCTACTCCCATCAACAATTCTTACTTTTAGTCTTGGGTGCTTTTGAAGGTAAAGCTCACCATTCTTGTTAAGTTCATCACCCTGAAACTAGCTATGTCAGTCTGATTCTGTCATTTAATAATTGTGCTATTCATCTTAAATTTTGTTTCTTCTCCCTGAAATATTACTGATATTGTTGTAATTTAAGGCAAAACCATATAATAACATTAATATCATAATTTCCTTGAAGCATTTATTTTTTTAGTTTTCAATTCCAAGTATGCTAATATTTGGAACTGAAACAAGTACATCCAAGAACGAGTTGTAACTGAAAAGGAATATATAAAAGAATCTCTTGAGATGATAAAAAAACACATACATGGAAGCACAATTTAAAGAAAAAAAAAAAAAACCTGATTCAGAAGTCCCAAACTAATCACTTTTGTTCCCTTTTGTTCAGCATCTGTTATGGCTTTCTCGATCAAATCATTTATCACCTGTCTCTCCCAAGACAGAAAATACTGCAAGACATTGAAGCATCACAGATTGAGAAATACTGAAATAGACATATCCATGAACTCAATCATGAATTAAAATTTTAAGTTGTTGACTTTTAAGGGTTTAATTACCTGAAAACCATACCTAGGCAATGCCCAAGTCTGCAACTCAAGCTTACCCAACCTATTCCTTTCAACAGTGAAAGCTGACCCACATATCCACGTCAGCAAGAGAGACCAGCATGTCATCGGCCACATAAGCCATGCATATGGTATCATTGAGCCATACGGTCTAGATGCCAATGAAGCGAAACCTAAACGTAGATGATAGATGGACAACAAGGTGGTTGGGTGTGTGAGATGCACCACATGTGGTGCCTCCTCCTTTCCCCTGAGAGTGTGTTCATACAAATCATCTGTAGACTTGTCGACAGTGCCATATATGTAATCATAAAACGGCATGAATAATGAGTAGTTTGTCCGGAATTGTGTGTGATGAAGTGAATGGAACCTGACCAAAAAAAAAGAAGAAGAAGAAAGTGAATTCGTGTTTAGATGCTTGTATATATCTTTTGATAGAAAGATGCTTATATTGAAACTGCATAATTTCATGTTTGAAGATTAAGATTTTAGTACTTACGAGGGTGTGTACATGAGGTATTTGAGTGGGGGGAAGATGTTGAACATCCATCTGGGTATGATCTCAAAGTTGCAGTGGCCCAGATAATTCATGAAATCGATATAGATCAAGTAACCAAACATTGCTACAATAGATCCCGTACCAGTCAATACTATTGTCAGCAGTGGTATGGCAAAGAGTAAGAAATACACCGCTTCTTCTGCAAAAGGATGGATTACAGCTGCAAAAATGGAAGATAAAGGCTCAGCACTCTTTCGTGTATATGAGATTATAGCCAAGTGATGTCAAGCTAACATTCTGTTGAATTAATTTCACATAAGAACGTTTAAAATATGCTGAGTTGCAGGGATAAACGAGAAAAGTTCCAAGGATGAAGTTAGTCATCCGCAGTCACTGCCTTCTACACCTCTTATTTTTTTAAATCAAATTAGTATTGATACAAATAGTTTGATATATCCACTACCAATATCTACAACATAATTAACTAGTCAATGAACCTTTATTGGGTCTACTTCTGTTGAACCAACTTAAGTAACTTGGTTGGGCAACTAACCACCATTTCAAATAAGAAGTCCCCTTATGTTGGAACTCCGGACCTATTTTAACAATTTACAGAATTCACAATATGAACCCTATGAAAAAGGGCAAACAAATCAAATATGACGTAAACAAAAGTTGCATTAATTCCACTTGAAATTTTTCTTTGGATCAGAAAAGAAGGAGAAAGAAAAATAGTTTGTTAACCAACTAGTATGGTATAGTTGATTAAGAGGAATGGTACTTATACATTCTTTTTGAATTCAAATCTTATGAACTGTAGAGGGGGGGAAAAAAGTATCTCACAAACTGTAGAGAAAAAAAAAGAAGGGATAACAGCCTCACTACCCCAAAAAAAAAAAAAACAGTCAATAGTTGATTTGCAGTGTCCTCATAAATGCTAAAGGAAATAATTAATGTAGGAAGCTTGCATGTGAATGGTTTCAGACTTTCAGCTGCACGTGAAGACTTGATGTATGTAAATGTAATCTTTATTATTCTTTAAGACCCCTAATTTTGGAAGGAGAAAATTAAATACTACAGCTGGAAAACCCGAGATCTCATACCTGTAATAGGCTCAGTGACAATGGAGGCATGGTGATGGGAATGGTAGCGTGAGTATAGGAAATGATGGTGCAGGGCTCTGTGGAACCAATAGTAGAGAAACTCCACAGGACCAATGTGAAGGAAGATGGTGATGAGAACACCTCTTGTGTCCCACCATGGCATCCGAGCTGCCTCGGGGATAAAATTGGTGGCAATATAGAAGATCAAAGCAGTTAAGATGATCTGGTCATCCCTGCATAATTCCATCACAACACCATGTCACTTATGGCAAATGATGAATCATAATCAATGTTCGCTTGGTTACTAAGGTAAAGAATTCAAAATAGAAATAAAACCTTCAGCAGCTGAGCTACTCTGTCTGGTACGGAGAAAACATCAACTAAGACGGCTGGCATATGCCATTAATATCACTGCATGCATGCATCTATTGTGTACATGCCATGGATTTTATTTGATGTTTGTTTGACTGTCTTCTCCACATTTATTTGGACTCTTTTTTAATCTCAAGTAAATGCAAACTATAGATATATATGCTCATATACATGAGATGTTTAAAGTTTGTATTATGGCATGCTTAAATATAACTTCTTTCTTTCACACATGCCACATCATTCCACAGCTACTTTTTTCTTACAGAAGATCTAGTTAAAATGCAATTTTTTTTACATGTATAGTATGCATCAACATAGAATTTTTCTATGAATGGCACCGTTTTCTTACAGAAAAACCAACACAAAATAACATAGCACATGCAAAGTCAATACATTCCACCAAACTCAATTCAAATGTGCAGATAAATTCAATTTTCTGAATGTAATGTTGTAGAAGCGTTTGTAAATGCCGCACAGCTCTTCATCTAGAAGACAACCAGCGCAAATACATAAAATAATATTAGTAGCAGCAAATAATAGAACCAAGGAGAACTAACTGCGGTTTTATAACAGGATGATGTATGACTAACGTTTTCCCGTTGTTACTCATGTTATGTTGAAAGCTGAAGGAATATTAGCACTATCAGAGAAACACATACACAAACTCATGTTATTTTCATACCAGTTTCTCTCTCTGTCAACCTGCTCAAACTCAAGGCTCTTGTTGACAATCCTGTGCTTACTCCTGGCAGTCTGGAAACGTGCCAAGCTTATCCAAAGCTGGGCATGTACCACTCTTACCAACTGCATGGGTATGATGCAAAGGTTGAACATGCTCATGGCTTCTCCTTCCTCCTCCTTCCGCATGTTAGCCACCACAGTGTGTGCAAACAATGGCGCCAGCAAACCATACTTCTCTCCATGCAATAATACAAAACAAAACAAAGTCAAGAATGTAGATGTCCACCAGAACAAAAGAGCCATAACAAAGTCAAGAATGTAGATGTCCACATGAACAAAAGAAGCATGATAGATAGTGAACGGTATACCTTGAAGTTCCCTAGCTTCTTCCATGGCCATTCTGTGAAAAGCCCTGGATTTGAAGCCATGCTCTTTGATCTCTCTTTCCAAGACTTCAAACTCTAAACAAGGAATTGTGCCGATGTGTCTGCCTACATGCACAGGAAATTTTATAGCACCTGGAGAAGAGGTATTTGACAATGTGAGGTTACCTCCGTCTTAATGTTTCTACTCTCTACAAGTCAGAGTAAATGACTGGACGTTGAGGAAACCTGTCATAACTTCAATTATTATTTTGGACGGCTTCCAATGGTGGTTGGTGATAGGAATAAATAGCTTACGTACATTGTTCCAATGCAAACTGCATACCCACAATAGGCCAGTAGTATAGTACGGTAGCGATGTATACTACATTACTTCTGATCCTCGCTGAATCTTAAAGATGTAGTTATCAGAAAATAAATTGGAGAAGATATTACCATCCACCTTTTCAAACAAAAAAAAAAACACCATCTTGTGAGGCTGTGACTAGTTAAGCTCTTATTTTATGACTAGTTTTCTAGATCCAAATAAGAGCAAGCTTAAGTTTTTAAAGCTTGTCTTTGATTAGTTGATTCCTTTTCTTTTTGATAATTGGTTCTCAAATGTTTAAATACTAAGTTTCTAAGGTCCATTTGGGGCGAACGTATCTATTTTGAATTTTATATATTAATTTTTTATACTAAATTCTATGGCTTTTACCGAAGCAAGGTTAAGAGAGCTTCTCTCAAAAGATATTGATTACCCAATTTATGCGAGAATGTAGATATGACATTGGCCTTGGAGTTACACATGTTTTTTTTTTTTTTTTTTTGGTAAAAGTTTAGATATGTATTTCATCGGCTTTAAATGTCCGATAAGAAAAACATAGTTTTGTATAGAATATTACAACACAAGAGGCAAACAGCCTAAAAATCAAAGTCCAAATGATACACCACCAGCAGACAACGCTCCAATGCTTAACAAAGGAAGCATCAAAGGCCCTCAGGGGGCAGGGAGCCTCTTCTAGAGTCATCAAGGGGCAAAAGTCGACTCCTCTCCTGATGGTGCATGGAGCAGCAAGGGACTCCTCAGACTGTGGAGTCGATGCAGTTACAAACTACATTGTTTCTATTTTCTCAAAATAATTTCTCGCACTCCAAATCAACCAGAGAATGATCTGAAGAAATAAAATCCATCCAGAAAAATACATTGTAGAATCTCAATAGTGTTAAACCTGCACCCAATCAAACGAACCCAAGATGGAATCGACGGAACAGAATAATGATCGCGAAGATCTGCTAGTCTGCGAAGTCCGATTGGACAGAGGAAAGGGGAGAGAGCAGATCTGCAAGAGACAGATCTGAGACGAAGAAGGGCTCGCAGATCTGCAAGAGGGAAATATGAGAGGATGCACAGGCAAAATTTGCGTCGTTGTTCCCGCAGTAGTGGCAATCCTGCAAAATTATATGAACATACAATGGCCCAAACTACAAGTACAGAGTCGGAACCAAACTGCAGGAAGGGCGACCATGGCCCGGAATGTCGACACGGCCGCTGAAGGACGCGAGCACACCTCCCTAATAGGCAAAAACAAGGAAAGGGAGGGTGAGAGAGATACCATTTTGCCGCCATTCCTGCACAAGGAAAGGGGGGTGAAGCACTCCTCGCCGGAGCCAAGCCCAGCGAGCCCTGCACAAAGTCCTGCTAAGTCGTGCTTGCACCGCTTGCGCCGCTCCACAAGCCGTGCACCGCAGTCGTGCCTTGAGCAGACGCCCAAGCCCGCAACAGAACTAGCTCAGCCGAGCACCCACCGGTCCAAGCCCAAGCCGCCGCTCAAGCTCCCGCCGCTCGAGCGAGAGGCAGATCTGCGAGAGGCAGATCTGCTCCCGCCGCACCCCCAGGAGAAACAACCCTCCCGCCGCTCCGTCACTCCCTCCAAGCCCTAGCAACCCTCCCGCTCCGCCGCTCCGTAGATCTGCGAGAGGCAGATCTGCTCCCGCCGCTCCGCCGCTCCCTCCAAGCCCTAGCAACCCACCCGCTCCACCGCTCCCTCCGTAGATCTGCCCAACCTGCGAGAGGCAGATCGGCTCCCTAGCAACCCTCCCGCTCCCTCCAAAGATGGAATGCATTGTTGATATGTGATGTACAACCTTCTTTTTTACTATCCCTGTTGGATACTAAAGCTTCTCTAAAGGGGGGTGAATAGAGTTTTTCCAGTTTTAATTATGTCTTTGGAATTTGTTATGCAATTTAAGAAATTAACACAAAAACACAATCAATCGCAAAGACAATAGATTTATAGTGGTTCAGCCAA
>JAMKQA010007276.1:0-36988 GCA_024699735.1 Posidonia australis | reverse complement strand
GATTCATGCATTTCTAGACATGGAAATAAAGAAGAAAACTAAGAAACCAAGATGCAGATTACATGATGAAAGCAAGAATCGTGTAAACAATCAGAACATCTCGAAAGATATAAACATTTGCATCATGTAACTTCCATGCATTCAGATTGATTAAAGCATACTGTTTGTGCAAAAACTGAACTTAAACAGATTAAGGGTCTAGCTCCTACCTTGTTCCAAGTATGTTCCTTCCAAGTAAAACGGACCCAAGATGAGACCTCGTTGCCTTGGGATAACCAGGACCACTATGGGACGGAAAGAGATGCTTTGGAGCTCGAGCAAATGCAGTTGGAAAGGGTTGTTGGTTGCTGAATGCACAGGATCACTCAGATTTTTATCTCAGGAAAGTCGGGGTCCTCTTATGGTTGCCTATGGACCTCTATTTATAGGGATCTCCTCAAGGCTAACTCCTGGGAATGTAGAGAGCCTCGCAGACGAAAAGCCTGAAAGATTCCATGGCATATTCGCTGCAAAGGTAACACCCATGGAAGGTGGAAAGCCAACAGCCATAGCCTGACAACTGGCTGGGCGCTAGGGAGGTGTACCAGTGAGGTGTTCCTGTGAGGTGCACCTGTGAGGTGCGCCTATGATGTGCGCCATCTATGTGTGCTAGTGTGGTGTGCTAGCTATGTGTGCTGGTTTGGTGTGTTGGGTAAATGTGTTAGCTAAGTGTGCTGCCTTGCTTGCCTGGTTGCTAATCGGGCTTTTGGCTTGCTATAGGCTCAACGTTTGGCTAGTCATACCCAAGGCAACATATGGGAAAACTCATCTTTGGGTCACCTCAAAATCGGGGTGTCTACACCTCACAAAGCCAACCTCTCCCTAGGAAGGTTGTCCTGTCTCTCAATACGCTACCAATTACGAGGCATGTGTCCCACCTGCACTGGCCACCATAGGGTGTGCCTCTTCACGACATCCTCCACACACGGTGCTTAAGAAGGAGTGTCATACCTCCACACCCGACGACACCCGAGCCTCAGTGCTCACAGCGATAGTAGGAGTATCATGTCTCCCAGTCATGCCACAAGACTCCTCAACCTACGGATCACAATCCTAGCCTTAAGACGACAGTCAAGGAGTCTCATACCTCCGGTACCCGACGTCCCTCAGCCTCATGTATCTCGGCCCCTGACCTCGACCAGGGCAACACGATCGACCACTCGAGAATGTCGTCATATTCCCTAGTCCAGACGACATGGTCCAACAGTGTCTCGGCTTGCAAACAAAAAGCTAGGAAAAATCATTTTTCCAAATCTACCAACTCATCTCTTTTGAAATCATTTTCAAAACCATTTTATATCTTTGGTAATTCTTTCCCAAACCTCCACAAAACAACACATCAGGTGTCCCATCTGACCACCACTGACGGCTCACAATCCCATCTCAAAGGGAAAAAACAAACCAATCCGGGAAACCCTCGGAAAATCACATTTTTATAAAAGCATTTGGGCCCTGATTCGACCTGTCGAAAAATAGGTTCGGTATGCCAAAAACCCCTAGTTCGGTAGACTGATTTGGATCGATCGACCAAATCAAGTCAACGGTTAACACTTAGGCCAAAATAAGTATACCGAGTTGGTTCGGTTGACCGAAATCTACTGATTCGATTGACTGTCCAAAACCGGACAATCAAATTTCGACTAGAGGACCAAAACTGACAGAAAAATAGCATACTGAAAATGTTTGGTATGCTGATTTCTGCGAAAACCAGAAAATGGCCCAAACTCAAACATTCGAAATTGCCCAAAGTGGGACCTCCGATCAAACCACCATAACAAATACCAAAAATCTCTCATAAAACATAAGATGTAGATGCTCGAGTCTACTCCAAATCCCAATAAACAAAACCAAAATCCATTCAGCATGCCTCAAGATATAAATTCGCAAAGGCTTGAGGGTCAAAACGACCCAAACCACAACCACTATCATAAATATCCCTAAAAACAACAATAAATACTCATAAGCTCACAATAAATTCTAGGAATATAAATTTACCTAGATTTGATGCATTGCTATCATTTTCTACTAATTCCATGCTTTCTATACATTGGTTGGAGGTGCGTACCTAAGAAACACTCTCTGGCAATCCTCCGGCCAACTCCAGTGACACCATGCATCCACGACCACTTCATGACCTCAAGGACGCCACTCTGCAGTTTGGCACACTGCCGCACACCACCGCACGCCTTCACCAACCCTTGAGCACACCGAACAGGGGGAAGATGCGGGGAGGAGAGAAACAGGGGAGGGGAAGTGAGAGAGACGGGAAGGAGGGGGTGAGTGGAGGGACAGAGAACGATTGGAGGGAGAGGGAGAGAGGTGGCATGCTCGGGATGGGAAGGAGGAAGCGGCGCAGGAAGGAAGGGAAGAGTGCGTTGCTGCATGGGGAGTGTGCCTCATCTTATAAAGCCACGCAAGGTGGAAGGTAAGCACACATGCATACCAAACCACCCGCACCTGCCCACACAAACCCACGCACACAACCACCCGCCACAACAACCGGCCCACAACTGTGTGCCCTACAAGGAGCCACACCAAGGCTCCACACGCATAGTGCCACATTGCACAGTGCCAACCACACACAGGGACATGCAAACAGAAGCCAACCCATGAGGCCCAGCCCAAAAGCACAAAACCAAACAAACGGGCCTTGGACAGTAACACTTGTCCAAGAATAAATTCATTAAAATGTAAATAATTACAAAATGAATTTCATACGTGTTACATCCTATCAACCTTAAAAGAAGATTTTGCCTCCGATATTACAAGGCGAAAACATACGGGTACTGGGCTCGGATGCTTCCTTATGTTCCCATGTGGCCTCCTCGGCTCCATGATGCCACCACCGCACCAAAACTAGTGGAATCACCATATTCCACAACACTGACTCCTTACGGTCAATAATCTAGACGACATCCTTCACAAAGGACAGATCTTCCTAGAGCCCTTCTGACTGAACTGGGATCACATGAGATGCGTCAGCCAGGCACTTCCTTAGCATTGAGACATGGAACACGTCATGCACGGACGACATCTCTGTTGGTAGATCCAACCGATAAGCAATCTCACTAATCCTTTGGGTGATCTGGTATGGTCCAATATAGCGAGGGCTCAACTCGCCACGCTTCCCGAACCTCATGACACCCTTGGTCGATGACACCATTAGAAATACATAATATTCCACCAGAAATTCCAACAGTCTATACCTCCTATCGGCATAACTCTTCTGCCGACACTATGCAGCTAACAGCCTGCTACGGATCAAATCAACCTTGTTCGCATACAGCTGCACAAGGTCATGATGAATCAACAGACGTTCACCCACCTCGCTTCAGTAAACCGGCGATCTGCATGGCCTACCATACAAAGCTTCGTACGACGCCATCTCAATGCTCGAGTGATAACCATTGTTGTAGGTGAACTCAATCAGTGGTAGATGGTCCTCCCAACACCCTTGAAAGTCTAAGGCTCATACTCTGAGCATATCTTCTAGTGTCTGGATAGTCCTCTCTGTCTAACCGTCCGACTGAGGATGAAATGCTGTACTATAATTGAGCACGATGCCAAAGCCTCCTATAGAGTTCTCTAGAACCTTGAGGTGAACCTCGTGTCTCTGTCCGACACGATGGACACCAGAACACCATGCAGGCTCACCACCTCCGATACATACAACTCCGCCAGGCAGTGCATCAGAAGCTTCACCCAAATGGCCAGGAAGTGAGCAGACTTAGTTAGCTGATCAACGATCACCCACACAATGTTGTTCTTCCTCTGAGTATGTGGCAAACAAGTCATGAAGTCCATTGAGTTGTGATCCCACTTCCACACAGGAATATCCAATGGCTGCAAGGTCCCTCCAGGTCACTAGTGCTCTACCTTGACCAACTGGCAGGTTGTACGCCTCGCCACATGGTCAGCAACATCTCTCTTCATACTAGGCTACCAAAAAGTTCCACTTCAAGTCTAGGTACATCTTCGTACTCCCAGGGTGAATAGTATACCTAGATCGATGTGCCTCATCCATCAACCTCTTCCAGGCCTCCTCATGCAGGGGCACATACAGACGCATATTATACCTCAGCTCTCCATATGCCCCAACAGAGAAATGAGGCTCCCCACTAGCCTCCAGCTTCTCAAACATAGCCTGAATAAATAGATCTAGCTACTGACTGCGACAATAAACTCTAACAGCTTAGGGCGAAAAGATAGGTTGGCCACCCAGGCACCAATCGTCCCCTGAGCTTGCCGCTTTGGCATGCAGTTCACTAGATCCTCCAGCATGGTCCACTCCTTGACCATCAGGCTCGCCATCTTGTGCATACGCCAACTCAAGGCATCGGCGACCACGTTGGCCTTGCCAGGGTGGTAGGACAGGCTGAAATCATAGTCCTTTAGATATTCCACCCAACAGTGCTGCCTCAGGTTGAAGTCCCTCTGTGTGAAGATATACTTCAAGCTCTGATGATTAGTAAAGACCTCAAACTACTGTCCATAGAGGTAGTGTCGCCAAAGCTTAAGAGCGAACGCTACAGCAACCATCTCCAAATCGTAGGTCGGGTAGTTCTTCTCATGATCTTTCAGCTTGCGCGAAGCATATGCTATGACATTGCCATGCTACATCAGAACACATCCCAACACCACTGGCATCACTATACACAGTGAAGCCAACACTTCCAAAAGGTAGAGTTAACAGAAGGGCAGAAACCAGATGAGACTTCGACTCTTAGAAACTCGTCTCACAATTCTGCTCCCAGCAAAACAGAACTCCCTTCCTGGTCAACTATGTCAAAGGCACGGCTATGGAGGAGAAATCCCTAATAAATCTCCTATAATAGCCTGCCAGCCATCACCAGCGAGTCCCTTTCCCCTGTGGTTAATTCATGCTTCTGTTTGTTAATTCATGGCTGATTTGCATGTTTCTTTCCCTTCTTGTATATGCGATGTTTAGGAGATTAGAGACATGTCTGCTCTCCCTATTGGGTTAATGAAAATATAAAAACCAAAATCAATAAAACATAACGTAAACTAGTGACAAATTGCAAATTTTCCCCCGTGGTTTAATAAACTTGCAAGTAAAAGACTCAAAGCATACTTTGCATTCATCATATAGGGCATGCATCTTCTCATCTCTTGAGTCCACCTACATAGTTTGCAAAGGACATTTCTCAGTTTTCTCATCCTATGGCTTTGGCGTGGGATGAAATATCGAGTGTGTCCCCCTTGTCTGGGGTCGTGTCGGTGTTAGTAGAGGGTACAGCCTACTGCTTTGGTAGAGGACGAGGCCCCGAATGCACTACCCGTTCCCTGCCTAAGCTTTGGCTGGGATTTAGAACGGGAACCTTAATCTTTCTAACCTTGAGTCGGAGACCTATTCACCCCTGTGTGAACCAGGAGTAGACGGCTTGGTAGGACACCCCTAGGTTGCGAGGGTGCGCATACTAGAGGCATTCATGCATTTTGCATCTCATACCACCATAAACATTGCATCTTTTCTAACTTGTTTGTTTATGTGCATAGAATTCTTGTCAGCATGCGAGTTTCCTTAGCCTGAGCTCGAGACCTTTCCTTTCGCTGACTCTCGTTGCGACCCCATTCTCGACCACGTCTCCCAAGTTATCCGTCACTTTCAACGATAGCTCGTCCTAGGATCCGTCCTCTCATTCCCAGTCGTAGTCCGATCCATACTCACTCACGATTCACCATGGCCAGCATACCAGCGAGTCCCTTTCCCTTGCTGTTCAGGAGGAGGTCCCCGTTTCGGTGTACTCTTCCTTTGTTTCTGTTCCAGTGGTCACCGCTGCTCCCGCTTTTACACTAGCTTCTGGAGGACCTCCGCCACCCCAGTATCGTGTCCCTGTGGCTACCCTGCCTTCAAGGCCACAAGCTTGGTCTTCTGCTACTTTTGGGGCCTTGGTAGTTGAGTCTATTCCTGTGACCCTTCCCAAGGGTTTTTTTGTTGTTCCTCCTCCCCAGGGCTATGTGTTTACTAGCCCTCCTCTAACTGCAGCTGTCTCTATAGTAGCCTCCCCCCAGTTTGGACAATTGGGATCTCAACTTCTTGATTCTTCCCCTGCTTTGCCTCCACCCTTTGGAGCCACTAGTGATGATCCTGTAATCGCGCAACTGCAACAAATGTCGGCCCTCGCCCAGCAGTTGTAGGGATTGGTACTGGCACTCTAGCCCTTTTCAACGTTGTCCTTTCCGACTCCCGAGTTGCCTTTGCAACCGGCTATAGGATCACAGTTTGCACCCATAGCACCACCCCCACAGCCGTCGCTATCCCTCGTCTCTCCAGCGATAGGGGTGTCTACATTACCTTTTGTAACACCGTCACAGCACCAACCACAACATGCATCTCTCTTATCTAGTGGCCAGCCTTCTAGACTGACGAGAGCACAGCCTGCCATGAGCGTTGTACCTGAGACCATTCCGGTCTAACAGCTCTTTCTCCCGCATTCTACACCACCTGTAACACCACCCCCTGCCTTATCCTCACCCATGTATCAGACACAAGCTTCATCCTTTATCCCACAGCACATAGCACCCATGCACGGGTAGACTAGCCATCCTACCGTAGCACGAGACAGCGGAATGGTGGATCTGGAGGAGCCCTTAGGGGCGACCCATACAATGTACGTAGCACCTGCCTCAGCAGCACAATCTACAACTGCAGTAGCTCCAGACGCTCTCCTAGCGAGGATGAATGATTTGGAGCGCACTCTTCGACAAGTGCGAGGCGGGGACCGCCGGTCCTACCAATTCTGGGACCTCTGTTATTTTCCAGAGGCAACTCTCCCACTGAACTTCCAAATCCCAAAATTCAAAAAATACAATGGTAGAGGCTACCCAATTTCCCATCTCAAAGCCTATTATGATGACCTCACCTAGCTCTAAGCTAACGAGAGATTGCTCATCTGCCTATTCCAGAAGAGTCTGACGGGGCCCACGTTGAAGTGGTTCACTTCCCTCGACATGGCTACCATCAAGACTTGGGACGACCTTACTCAGGTGTTCCTCGAATAGTATTCCTTTAACCTCGACTTAGACCCAAAGCGGGAGGACTTAGTCGCTCTTAAACAGAGGCCCCAAGAAACATTTGGGGAGTATGTTGGACATTGGCGGTCCTTGGCTTCGCAGGTCAAAGATAGACCCTCTGACGAGGAGTCTATTGAGATCATGATCCGAGGAGCACAGCCAGCAATCGGGGCTCTACTCAACATACAACCAGTCACTACTTTTTCTGCAATGCTCCGGGCGAGTGCCCTTGTTGAGAGTTCACTACGCAGCGGCAGTTTTCCAGTGCTCTCTGCATTTGCAAGCAAGCCACTTCCTCACATAGTGGCGCTAGCAGCAACAACAACAACAGCAACCACAATGCCAATCTACTCCGAAGGCGAGATCCCTCCAAGGATACAGTTTCTTACATTAGATCCCCTACTGCACCGGCGAATGTCCATCCGCCCCCTCAGCATCAAGTAGTTTATGCACCCATGCCCACACCTAGAGCACCTCATGCACCACACATCACTCCCACTGCCACTTCAGTTTATCCTACCCCTCAGGTGGTGGTGCGCCCGCCATTGGCACATCCGCAGCCAAGGCGGCAACGCCATGACAGGCGCCACTATACCCCTTTAGTGGAACCGTTGAGCATGGTGTTCCCTAAAGTCGCATCCCTCCTAAGGCTGCCTGAGGTGTGCCTGCCACCAAGTCCGCTTCCTGCCTGGTATAATGCAAACGTGTTCTGCAATTTTCATTGGGTCACGGGTCACTTGACGGACAATTGTCTCACATTAAGAAACGCAATCCAAGACTTGATTGACCAGAAGGTCATTGTGATTAACACAGAAGCGACAGGCCCCGAGCCCACATCAGCAGCCACACAAGCACCACCAGCACAACCCAACATAGTTAGCCAGCCATTACCTCAGCATTCAGACCCGGGAGCAACAGGCCCCGCGGGAGTCAATTCCATTTTTTCTTGTTGATTCTATCTGATCTTTTATTCATCCTACTATTTTTATGCCAGTTGTATTTATCCTTCCTCGGTGGTTCCGAGGAGTCTTTAGTTTAATTCGTCCAACCGTTGAGGCAGCTTCTACTCTAGCTTCAAAGCCTTTGGTATTCTGTGTCGTGTCAACCGATTTGAGCTAGTTAATCTCATTCCCGCTCTTGAGTCTGTCAGCCACTTGGCCGTTCACGACAATCCTTGCCTGCTGATCAAAAAGATGTGTTGCAATTGGGGATATGAGAAAGGAATCCCTTGGGCGATACGGCTAAGGAACTGCAGAGCCAATCAAGGTAGAAGAACGGAGAGAGTACAAAGGATTGGGATACGAGCGTCGATACTAGCAGAAGAGATCACCGCGCTTTGGTAAGTCCCCCAAGATGATCATTTCCCGCGATTTAACTAACTTCACCAGTGCAGGTGTCTTGAATCCAAGCCAAAGTTTGTTCATAGCCTCAAGCTGTTTAATTTTTCCATAGAATGGTCATTCATTGTCAGAGCAGACCTATAAGCAGTTGTACAACGCTTAGCAGAATCAGAATAGTTGGTAGTGCGTCAGGCAGCAACAGCACAAGATCCTATTCAGAAGGCAGACTCAAGAGCCTGATAGATGATATAGTTGGAGATCTGGACATTTTATTCCAAGAACAGTTGGATGTGCTCGCAGAAGATTTAGCAAAGCACGGTAGAGTCAGAGAAGGGGAAACAGTTGTTTCACCACTGCAGCCTGAATCACCAGGACCAAGCTTCAAGAATTGGAGAAAGTCTTCGTTGGACTGATGATCGTCACCCGTCAACACCTCCTAATTGAAGAAGTACTACCAGTGATCGTTGGTCACTCCCGAGCCTTGCAAAACATTCCATTGTAGGCCATGCATCTCCGTGCTTCTTGTTTACTGCATCCGCACATCATATAAATCGTGTCATATGCATTGTACTTTCCTTTTGTTTGCATTGTAATTATAGTATGAAACATTGGCATAACCATTGCCCGATGAGGAAAATCGGGAAGCCGGCCTGCTTAGGAAGAGTTTTGATCCTCCTCACGCGTTACTGCCTATGTGACCTAGGAGGTAAGGGAGCCAGTATTCGTGGGAAAGTGGACGAAATGTACAAATTCCTAAGGGGCCTATACCTCTAGAGGGAGAAAAAATGATAGGTTGTGAATGAGTGTGAGCCAATAAAAATATAGTCTTCGGAGTACAAAAAAAATAAGAAGATAGAAGTTGGCTCCAATGAGAGAGGCATGCAAGATGACTTTATCCCTATCACATAACTTGGAGAGGAGTCGAAGCATACACCTACCAAGCCCATATTTGCAAAGGGACTAGCCACCCCTTTTACATCAAAAAGGAAAAAGACAAAGTAGCCAGCCCACAGCCTAGGTGTTTATTACCTCCAAGCAAGGATAGGATTAGTCAGCATGCCTTTGAGGGAGTAAAAGAAAAATGAATTACTGAGAAAAGTAGGTATAGGGCCCTAGGAGTTTGGCATGGAGGCCAGTTTATCCCGAAAGCCCATTGGTTGAGTGAGAGCCACCATAAACCCAGGGATCCTGGTAGCACCAAGTGAGTCGAGGACACAATCTAGTTCCTTATAGCAGACAATGAAGGCTTCCTCGGTGCTGAGGGCGTATCATCTATAAACCATGCATAAATCTCGCTTCCATAAATCATTTGGCATTCAGCATTTTCGATTACACCACTTTTGCATTTTGCATCGCTTTGCAAGGCGTTTGCCCGCATTCCAACTGGGGGCATGCTAGCTACCTTTTGAGTTGGAATTTTGGCAAAAAGGGATCTTCAGCTAGGGGTATGTTAACTGCTCTTTGGTTGGGAATAGGTCTTTGACTAGGGGCATGCCAGCTGCCTTTTCTAAGTCAAGAAGATCATGGGGACAGTACTACTTTTGGGAGCATGCAAATGAGGCTTCTAGCAAGCACTTCAGGATAAGCCTGTCAGTTCACAGAAGCATAGCTGTCATGGCATATGACATTGGCTGGTGGCATGTATGGCAATAGTCTGCAGACTCATCGGACTTCTTCCAAGGTTAAAGCAAGCTCTGTCTGCCTAAAGCAAAAGACATGGAAAGTGGGTTTCCAGAATCTAGCCACAGCGCATAACAAGTGCCAGATCACTTCAACCATGGCAATATTCAACAATGAAGAGGACATGCCCCAAACCTGCAGTTGCTCACGGTCCTCAGCAATCAGTGCACCAATCAATGTTTGTAGAACATCAGAACAGTGCTTTGGTGTCACCATGGTTAAATGCCCAGGCAGATATGATTTGGCAATTGTGATAGTTATCCAGTGAGCCCCATCACATGCAAGCAGTTTCATTCCCAAGGTCAAAAGTGCAGAATGGTCACGAAAATTGCGTTTTGACCCTCCGCAACTTGCACTTCAAGAGTAAAATATAAATTTTCAAGAAAAGCCAGTGCACATCCCTCCAAAAATTCACCAAGTGGGGCAATTTGCAGAAAACCCCATGACAACGTGAAATTTGCAGAATAGCCCACAAAGGGTGCGACAAATCACATTTGAGCAAAAACTTGCAAGCACTCAGCAGAATTTCAAATATCAGCAGCACAACAGTAATACAGCAATCAGAGGTTTGCCATATCAAGAAATTTGCAATAAAGCCCCTTTAGTTTCAAAAAATTGCAGAAATGCCCCAACCTTTTGCGAAATTCACAAACAAAGCCAATTCAGATCGGCACTCTAGCAAGATTCCTTCAGAGGATATTGCACATGCATCTCAGCAAGAACTCTGGTTTCCATGCCATAGAGCCAACAACGAGCACAATTGCAGTTTTGCCCTGCGCAGCTGAGCCAGCTTCCTTCCTGAGGGATAATCCAGGGATCATCGCTTTTTCTTTTCCGGATTCTCATTCTAGGTGGATGAGATCCTTCTATCCCTTGCTTTTCGGATTTCACGGGCATAAAATCATTTTGTCTGACCTTTGACCTGGCGGTCAAGGTCCTTTCCTTTGCTTTCCTTGGATTTTCGCGAGCGCGAAATCCTTTTGTTTGACCTTTGACTGGGCAATCAAGGTCCTTTCCTTAGCTTTCCTTGGATTTTTATGGGCGTGAAATCCTTTTGTTTGACCTTTGACTGGGTGGTCAAGGTCCTTTCCTTTGCTTTCCTTGGATTCTCGCGGGCGCGAAAACCTTTTCTTTGGCTTCTGACCGGGAGGTCAGAGTCGACCTTTGACCGGGTGGTCAAGGTCATTTCCTTTTCTTTCCTTGGATTCTTGCAGACGCGAGATTCTTTTCCTTGGCTTTAGATCGGGCGATCGGAGTCGACTTTTGACCGGGCGATCGAGGTCATTTCCTTTTCTTTTCCTTGTCCTCGCGGGTGCGAGATCCTTTTCCTTGGCTTCTGATCGGGCGGTCAGAGTCGACCTTTGGCCCGACGGTCAAGGTCATTTCTTTTCTTTTTCCTCGCGGGCGCGAGATCCGTTTCTTTGGCTTCTGACCGGGCGATCAGAGTCGACCTTTGACAGGGCGGTCAAGGTCATTTTCGTTTCTTTCCTTGGATCCTCGCAGGCACGAGACCCTTTTCTTTGGCTTCTGACTGGGCGGTCAGAGTCGTCCTTTGATCGGGCGGTCGAGGTCATTTCCTTTCTTTTCTTTTTTCCTCGCAGGCGCGAGATCCTTTTCTTTGGCTTCTGACCGGGCGATTAGAGTCGACCTTTGACTGGGCGATCAAGGTCTTTTCCTTTTTCCTCACGGGCGTGAGATCCCTGGGTGGTCAAGTCGACCTTTGACCGTGCGGTCAAGGTCATTTCCATTTCTTTCCTTGGATTCTGGCGGGCGCGAGATACTTTTCCTTGGCTTCTGATTGGGCGGTCAAAGTCGACCTTTGGCCGGGCGGTCAAGGTCATTTCTTTTCTCTTTCCTCGCGGGGGTGAGATCCTTCTCTTTGGCTTCTGACCAGGCGGTCAGAGTCGACCTTTGACCGGGCGGTCAAGGTCCTTATCATTTTCGTTGGATTTTCGTAGGCGCAAAATCCTACTGTTCGACCTTTGACCAGGCGGTCCAGGTCCTTTCCTTTGCTTTCCTTGGATTTTTGCGGGCCTGAAATCCTTTTGTTTGACCTTTGACCGGGCGATCAAGGTCCTTTCCTTAGCTTTCCTTGGATTTTCGCGGGCACGAAATCCTTTTGTTTGACCTTTGACTAGGCGGTCAAGGTCCTTCTCCTTTCTTTCCTTGGGTTTTCACGGGCGCGAAATCCTTTTGTTTGACCTTTGACCGAGCGGTCAAGGTCCTTCTCCTTTCCCTTGGATTTTTGCAGGCGAGAAATCCAGCTTTGACCTTTTGACAAGGCGGTCATATTCCTTTTCTATCCTTTTCTTTTGGGTTTTCGCGGTCGCGAAATCCCTTTTCTTGCCCTCAGTCCGTGCGAACAGGGCCCTCTTTCTTGTTTGACAAATAGTATATTTGTCATGCCCCTTTTCTTTGGGCTGGTATCCCCAACTACTCGGTTGACAACCGTCATGCTGTCTGGCTGCTGGGTTGACGAAACTTAGATGGCTTGTCATATCCCACCTCCTCAGGTTGATAACCTCAATAATCTAGTTGATGAGTCCGACAACTTATCATTTTCCTGCCTGTGGTTCGCTCTGTGCGCAGGATATCTTTGTCTTTTGCCTTGTTACTTCAGCATTGCATCCACTTACAAGCACCCATTCTCGTGTTTACAATGTTAGCATCAGCTTTGCATTTTACTCTCAAGATCAGCTCTTGCATTTGTTTTCATTGTATTGGCATCACATTTCCAGCATTTAGATCAGCAATCGCATGCATTTTGCATTTTCATTTGGCAACAAGTCATGACTTTCGCTGCATCCACCGGATAAGTGACTTAGTGCCTACAGCAAACACCATTCCTCTGCAACCTCAAAATGGGGGTATCTTGTCAACCCTGAGCATCGGTCTCGGTTCCATCGGTCCCTCGACCTCGCTCAAGGAGGGGCATCTATAGACACCCCGATTTTGAGGTGGCTCATAGGTAATCTCTCTAGATGTTGCTTTGGATGCGGGAAGCTCAACCACTTTGGAATCGTACTCAACCTTTTAACTAGCCAGAGATCATTGCATAAACCGACCACAAGCCCGTAACAAGCCCTTGGCCCAATTGGCAATTCAGATAGCTAGTAGAGAGCACCAATGTGGAGCACTTGACTGGAGCACCAAGTAGGAGCACTAAAGTGGCACACCTAACTGGAGCACCAAGGTGGTGCACCTAACCAGAGCACCATCCTGGAGCACCAAGCTGGCGCATAGCCACTTTTCAGAGTGCTGGTTGCTGGCTTTCCATCTTCCGTGCTTGTAACCCTCACTAGTAGATATTCCTTGCGAATCTACACCAGGCTCTTCGTTTGCGAGACTGTCTGCATCCCATGGGAGTTACTGTGACCATGCCAGTGGAACCCTTGCGCGGCTCTCCTACTACTCAGTGTGCGAAAACACACGAGGAGATTCGATACGGTCATGGCAAAAATGGTGAATTCGGAAGAAGAGATAAGACCTGAAAATACCAAGGGAAGACAAAAAGATTAAGGAAAGGAGTCGCCACCTAGTCTTTTAATGGAAAGACAAGGAAAACCAAAAAAACACAAGAAAATCGAGAAGCTAATAGGATGCAGAATGTATGCGTGTGCTCTGTGCCTAATGGACAATGCACAACTGAATGCAGGCCAGAGAAAGGGTAAGGATCCTGGTTACACATGGGGAAGGGGTTAGGCACCCCCATACGCCTGAGAAAACTCGGTCATTCTAGGTTTCCCTATTGCCAATGGTCTATGGATGTATGCTTGCTTATTCTATATGCTCATGCTAAATATGACTGAAAACATTCCAAATCAAAGTAAAGAAATGAAACAAAGGGAAAAGTTAATCCAATGGTCCAATGTAGGCTTTGAGAATGCCGCTTTACTCTATGCCCTTAGGCGATGAGGAAAATCGTGAAAATCGAGAAATTCTCAGAAAGTGTCTCGCAAAATAGCGGAAATTGGGATAAATATGAGAAAATCAAAAAGGGGAAAATAATCCTCATTTCGGGACAATGTCGGCTTTGTGAAGCCTTTTACTGTACGCCCTCGGGCGATGGAAAACCAAAACAAATCTAAAGGCGAAAATTGGGGAAAAATTTGAGAAACGGCGAAAAAACAAAGCTAGAAACGAGCTAGGAAAAGCGTGCGCAAAACCGGGAAGAAAAGACGAGAAAATCCATGCAAAAAGATGTGAAAAGTCATGCAAAATGCAAGTGTGAGAAGTCTAAGGGGTTTTGTGCGAAAAGCCCAAATTACGAGGAAAACTGAAGTTTAGAAGCCCAAATCATCAAAAATACATAGGAAAACACATTCTATGCAATTATGAAGAAATATGGGGTCAAATATGCAAATGTGTGCAATCCTAGTCAAAATGAAGTTTCCTAGGGGTTATAATGCAATTGTATCACTAAAACATGCATTTAAATCAATTCTGCATAAAATCAGGATAAAAATGCAAGGAAAATGATTAAGAAAGGTTCAGGGGCAAAACAGTCATTTTACCTCTAAAAACAGGCAATCAAAGTAATATCAATGAAGTATAGGGACTAAACTGCAAATTGCCTAGTAGAAAAAAGCATCCAGAAGAGTTTCAGTAAAGATAGAGGGTTAAAGTGCAATTTACCCTAAGAAAACATACTTCAGAAAAGTTTTAAAAACAAGTTTAGGGGTTTAAATGCAAATAAACCAAAGAAATGAACATTCTGGAAAGTTTCTGCAAAGTCTAGGGGTTTAAATGCAAATTAACTAGCAAAAACATACATTCTGGAACATTTTAAAGAATACAAGGGCTTCAATGCAATTTGTCTGAAACAAAATACATTTTAAAAGAACTGGAGGGCTTTTATTAAAGTTTTAAACTCAGAAAACTTTATTTTAAATGTTCAGGGTAAAACATGTAATATTTTTAGTTAAAACTTTATTCGAAAGATTTAAGAAAAATGACTAAAGGACCTAATTGTAATGGAAGGACCTAAAAGTAATATCAGAAGGACCTAAGTGTAAGAAGAAAATAAACTTTTGACTTTTTATTCAATTAAATGTTTTTTAACGCTTTTATTTTTAAAGAAACTACGACGGCGCCGAGGATGGAGCTCCGCTTCCGGCAACCATCAGAAGGACAAATCAATGCCTTCCCGTGGTCTGATCTTAGATCAGATTCCACGAGAGGCAAGAAGGAGGGGAAATCGGAAGATCCAATGGCTTGGATCGGAGGCCCAACGGCTGGAGTGGGCCACCCACCCCCTCTCGCCGTCGGGCCCTCAGGAGACGATGTCGGGGAAGAAGATGGGCACTGGAGGTGGCGACGCTGCAATCCTGGGCTTCTGGAGGCTTTGGGGCGTTGAGTCGAGTGCTCCCTATCGATCCTCAGCGAAATAGGCTGCTCGAGCAGGTTCTCCGATCAATCACGACAGCACTCCGGCGACGGCTGTTGCGGAGGCTGTCTGGGGCTCAATTCACGCTACTGGTGGCTCCGGGAGCTCGGGGGCATGTCGTGGGATGTTTCTGGACGACCGGGCAGCGTGAGGGGCTGGAGGCTAGCACGGTTCCTCTAGATCCCGTCGTCTTCTCCGGCGACGGCGGGACTAGAGCAGTTTTCCGACGGGTGTCATGCTGGCTACTGGGAGCGGTGGAGCGGCGATGTGATGGACCGAGGAGCACCGGGGAGATCAGAGAAGGAGGAGAGGAAGCTCAAGGGCCAGGGCTGTGCCCTGGACCAGTCCCCCCACCTACATCGCCGGAAAACGGCGACGGCGAGCTCTAGGGAGCAATTCAGACCTCTAAATTGCTCAGAAACAAACCAGAAAGAGAGGGGGGACTCCAAGAAGCTATATTCGAAACTAAAATAGGTCTGAGAAGAGCGTACCTAGCCTGACGACGTGAGGCTCCTTCTCAGCTCGTTGGAGTGTCTGAATTCTCCTCCTCCCATTCCTGCGAATCTCCCTTTCTCTCTAGAATTCACTAGCACTCCGAGTTCTCTCTCTCTTTCACCAAAAGTTCCCCCAAAACTCTGCCTCTACCCTCCCTTATATAGTGAGGAAACCCAACAACCCACTTCTAACAGACGGCCAACCGTGTAACAGAAATGCCTAACAACCCTCTAACCTCCTAAACCAGACTCGTAATAGCCTAACCAACTAACAAACACTATCCCCCTGATGCTCCCTATTGTCCCTTGCTCACCGACAAGATGAACGGTGATCCAAGCCTCTCTGGTGACCCATCCGACAGCTGGAGATGTTCCGATTTGTTGATCCAGTGGAGCTCGAGTTGGATGGATGAGTTCAGTGAATTCAGTGGCTAATCAGGCTGAATTATGAGAGATTAGAGAAGAAGAAATGGGTTCAATGGCCAAGTGATGTGAGATGAGAGGGTTGGGTTGGAAATTCCATGAAAATGAAGGAGAAAGTAAAGAACATGTAGAAGGAGGAATGAGGTGTAAAATTGTTGTGGGCCTTAATGGACTTTGGGGCCAAAGTGGGATCAATTGGGCTTAATGGGCCTATGTGGGCCTTGTGGGCCTCCATGGGCCCAAGTGGGCTTCAATGGGCCCAAATGGGCTAAATGAACCTTCAATGAATTAAATGAGCTCAAAAAAGGATAAATGGGCCTAAATAAGTCTTGTGGGCCCAAGTAAGCTCAATTAGGATTTAATGGGCCCAAGTGGGCTTCCATGAAGTAAATGGGCCTAATGAGGGTTAGAGCTCAGCTACCATATCTCCATCCTGCAAAATCAGAAAATTGGAGTGTCTACAGTTACCCTGGTGGAACTCTATAAAAAGACCTCCATTGGCAACCATTTAGCACACTTGGTGAAGCCATTCACTTATTCCCAGCAACCCTCTCTCGTTTCCTGAAGATATCTTTGCATTCCAGAGCATCCTAAGCCAATCTAAAGCAACAAGGAAGAATTATCTTGAGCCTTCAAGGAGGAAACACCACTAGCAAGGTAAGATCCTTACTCCTCTTTCACTTATCCTTATGTTTAAGCTCTAGATATTACACCTTGTAAAAGCATGTAAAAGAACAAGATATCTGATCTGTTAATAAGTTGTTTTCATGATGTTTTCATGATGAGATGATTGCTCCTACATGTATATTCACAACGCTCCAATGCCATATTAAATTCTGCATCATATAATCTCTATTTTTACATAATGAATCATGATTCATGCAATTACCAGCTATGAAATGAGCTGCAAATGTACTCTTTATATGTTCACCATTTTCATATGATTATTAAGTTCATTAGCTCATTACATGCTCTTTAGAATCTACAATGCAGTATTTTCAGCCCTCAACCCATGATCTTGCATGATTTAAGATAAATGGTATAAAGACTTTCATTGCTTGTTTTTCATCATGCTTCAGCTTTTTACCATCTGATTAATCAATCTAGTTAAGATAAATCACATTACATCTCTTACATCTGGACCAGAATCTAAAATCAGACAACAGTCTGATTCAGATTTTCTGGAGTGCACCACACTGGAGCACCAGGGTGGCGCACCTAACTAGAGCACCATCCTGGTGCACCAGTCTAGTCAGAGTATAAATCATCATTTTTGCATCATAACCTGCATGTTTTCCTGGGTGTTTTCGACTTTGATTTTTATGGTGTGTATTCTCTGATATGGCATGTCTTCGCATGCATGATTTCAGACTTAGATGATACGGTTTTAAGTCTTTTTTGCATCTTGCATATTCAGCCAGTTGCTGAAATCTAGTGAGCTGATTGCCCCATGAACTTCTGTTTGGGAGGTTCTTATGCATCAGTCCATGATCCAGACCTGGATAGCATGGCTGAATCTTGTTGTTTTTTACTTAGCATAGGGATGGTGTGGTCTTGTGTGAGGCATACAGCCCTTGAGCACAAGACCCATCTTGTGTTTTCTTGTTTGGATTTTGCTAAGATACCCATGTTACATTCTCTGATGAGTTTGCAAGTTTACAAGTTTTTTACATTGCATGGCATTCTAGTTTACTATCAGATCTATGATTTCCTTTGGCATACTTTCCTAGCACACCAGTAGAGCACATAGGTGGCGCACCAGACTGGAGCACCAGTCTGGCGCACCAGCCTGTTTTTTGTTGCACGCAGCTACATTTGGCATGGTATTTAGCATGTTTCTCATTTTGATTTGCTTTTGGTTTTCTCTGGTTGTCTTCCTGGGTATATCAGGAAGACCCCACTCTGTTTTCAGCCTTTTTTATGCATGATAGATCATGTTTTGCATATAGTAAAGCGATGATGAAAATCACTCGAACTTGTTAGATCTTTGATCATATCTGTGCAATATCCTTGCATCGGTGCTTGACCCACCGTACGAGTGACCTTTCTGAGCATTAGGACATGCCCTATAGCCCACACACCCATGTTTAGCATAAGACACCATAGCATTGCGTTGCATATCACCCTTGGGCGTACAGAAAAGGCTGAAAAGCTGACATTTCATATAAGTAAATGAGAAACCCATAGAAACACCGATTTTTCGGGCGCACGAGGGTGCCTAATACCTTCCTCGTGCGTAATCGGGATCCTTGCCCAATTTTCTGGTTTATGACCTTCTTTTCCATTGGCTTTATTGCATGATTTGAATGTTTTAAGTAGTTTTCCTCGTCTTTCATTTTTAAATAGACTAGGTGGCGACTCATGCTTTTTTATCATTATTTTTATTATTTTTGCCGTGACTTTGCCGACCCTCGTGCATTTGGCCGTTTGCGCCAAGCACGAGGCTGTCGCCGGCATGGTTACAACTTCCCAATGAGACACACTACCACTAAAGATGAATAAGTGTTCAGATGTGGACTTTCCATCATCTTTATCTTCTCCAAAGTTTGCATTTGAATAACCTTATACTTCCATAATTTTTGCTTGGTATACTAGATTGTGTTGCAGCGTGTCCTTGATATACTTCATAATCCTCTTAACAACTTCCCAATGTACTAGTCTAGGATTACTTTGATATTTGCTCATCAAACTCACTGAATATGCCAAATCCAGTATAATACACAATATAGTGTACATTAAACTTACGACTACTTGTGCATAAGGTATTTTCAAAGGTTTCTGTCTCTTTCTAAAATTTTAACTTTTATTCAATTTTTTCCATACACATATAGTGTAGGTGCAGCGGCACAATTCCATGGCATTTGTGGCTAGCAAAATGTCATCTACATATAAAGAAAATATTATAAAACTACCCTCACTTTTTATGACATACACACAATGTAACGTCCCTCATTTTTTACAATAATTTAAAACAAATTAAATTACGAGAAAATGAAAATCAAATAGGAAATATCTAACTACCAGGAACCTGTGTGTGCGACTAGGATACTCCAGACTATATGTACTACACTAACCCTTTGCATGTCTACACCTGCCAACCAGAAACACAAGGAAAATGCATGAGTGACAAAAGTCACCTAGTACGCATCCCAAAGGAAAAACCACGAAAAGCAAATCATAGTTACTTTTCTTTTAAATTCATTTCACAAACTATTTTTCAAAGCCTCACAAACCAAGCACACACCGGCCAAAACCACAATTAGGGCTCTACTAGCCCAACACCACAAGCAAAAGCCCTTAATGGTCAAAACCACACACAATGAGTCAGGAAGCCCGACGTCAGGCAACCTAACTCTGGCCACATGCAGTCCACTAAGGAGTGACCACGGCGTTCTACACTGCCACGGTGAAGCCACCCTATGTAGAAGCAATCACCGTCCCGCGATTCTCCCTACCTGGAGAATCCTCAGTGCTCACAGCGACAGTAGGAGTATCATACCACCCTATCATGTCACAAGACACCTCAACCCGTGGACCTCAACTCTAGCCTTGAGACGACAGTCAAGGAGTCTCATACCTCTAGGACCCAATGCCCCTCAAACTTAGGTATCTCGGCCCCCGACCTCAACTAGGGAGTCATGCCCGATCACCCAAGAATGTCATCACATTCCTTGGTCCCAACGCACGGTCCCACACTCTCTAGGCCTGCACACAAAAAACCAAGAAAACATTTTCCAAAACAATCCAACTATTTCTTTAAAATCCATTTTCCAAAATCATTTTCATATCTTTGAAAATTCTTCCAAAATCTCGACAAAACGGCGCATCAGGGGTCCTAGGAGACCACCACTGACGGCCCCCAATCCCTCTCAATGGGACAAAACAAATCAATCTGGAAAACCCACGGAAATCTGATTTTTTACAAACACATTTGGGCCCAGATTCGACATGCCGAAAACAAGTTCGGTATGTTGAGAACCCCTAGATTGGTCGACCGAATCAGGTCAACGGTCAATAGTTAGGCCACATTTGGTATACCGAAAATGGTTCAGTCGATCGAAATCTCCTGATTCGGTCGACCATCCAAAATTGGACGACCAAATTTCGACTAGAGGACCTAATCTGACAAAGAAAAGGCATACCGAAATGATTCGATATGCTGAATTCTGCGAAAATTGGAAAACGGCCCAAACCCTACAGTCTGAAATCGCCCCAACTAGGACTTCCGATCGGACCCTCTAAACAAACACCAAAAATGTTGCATAAAACATGATATATAGACCCTCGAGTCTACTCCAAATCCCAACAAACAAAACTAAAATCCATTCACCACGCATCAAGATATAAAATCACAAAGGCAGAAGGGTCAAAAGGACCTAAAACACAACCACTAACATAAATGCCCATAAATCCACCATAAATACTCATAAAATCACAATAAATTCTAGGAATGTAAATTTACCTAGGTTTCATGCAACACTATCAATTTCTACCATTCTCATGCTCTCTATTACAGGGATTGGAGATGCGCACCTGAAAATGCGCTTCGACGATTCTCCGGCCAACTCCAGTGACCACGACGCAACCACGGCCACGGGAGCGCTCCGCTCAAGCTCCACGCACGACCACGAGCCACCGCACACCGATGCCAGCCCTCGAGCACACCGAGCAGAAAGGAGGTCGCGGGGAGGAGAGAAACTGGGGAGGGAGAGTGAGAGAGAGAGAGATGGGAAAGGAGGTGGGGTGAGATGGAGGAAGAGGTGGAGAGGAAAATGAGGGAAGGAAAGGAAAGGGAGGTGGTATGCTCAGGATAGAGGGAATGCACAGGGGAGGAGAAGGAGGCTTGGGTCGTGCATGGCAAAGGCCTCCGACTTAAGAACCACATAGAAGGAATAGGTGGTCGCATGCATGCCAACCTTCCTCCCGACTACCAGCCTTGACAACCACCACACAAACCCAACCACCCACCACAACCATAAGGCCAACTGCCAACCTCAACCACCAACCCACAACGTGGGCCCGACACTGACCCACATATGGGCTCCACATGCACAGTGCCACAATGCACACTGCCAACCACGCACAGGGACATGCAAATAGAAGTCGGCCCACGAGGCCCAAGTCCCAATGCACAAATCCACACAACAGGCCTCGGAACAGTAATACCCGTTCAGGAATAAAATTCATTGAAAATGTAAATAATTACAAAATGAATTTTACGGGTGTTACACACAATTGTCTAGACTATTTGAGATAAATCTCATTTGGACAATCACATTGTGAAATTCAAGATACCATTGTCAAAAAGATTGCGTTAATCTATATATTGATTTATTCAATTTGCACATTTTTTCCTTGTCTTTCCACCTGAAAACCCTCAGCCTGGCACATGTATATGTCTTCCTACAATTCTCCATTAAGAAATGTAGTCTTAACATCCATTTGATGTAATTCCAAATCTAAGTGAGCTACAATTGATAGTATGATTCTAATAGATGCAAACTTTGTTACTGGAGAATATGCTTCCTAGAAGTTAATTCCTTCCTTCTGTGTGTAACCTTTAGCTACCAATTGAGCCTTAACTTGTCAATTGACCCATCTACTCTCAACTTCTTCTTGAATACCCATTTGCATCCTATAGTCTTTCTTTCCTTAGGCAAAGCACACAATTCCCAAACATTATTCCTTTTCATGGAATCAATTTCGTCATTTATGGTTTTAAGCCACAAATCTTTCTCATATGATTTAATCACATCACTATATGTATTGGGTTCCATGTGATTGTCCTAATCTATATCTATCAACAAACATGATGGCTCACAGAAATACAAATGGTAATCATTCATCTATAAAGGTTGAGTTCTCATTCTTTTATTTTTAGGAACATTACGTAAGTCATTTACAGGCTCATCTATATTTTTCATATTTGGTTGAGTTCTCATTTGTATTTTTGTGTCTGGTTGATCTCCATTTTCTAGATCATTTCGTTAAACACCATTAAAGTAATCATCTCCAATTACTGAAAATGGTTTATCTTTATCTTGAGTATGCTCTTTTTCCTCTAAATTTTCAAGAAATGTAACATCTCTATACTCAATAATTCCATTTTCCTTATGGAAAAATCTATATCTTGATGGTTTATCACAATATCCTATAAATCTGCATTTTAATGTTCTATAATCTAATTTATCCCTAAGTTGACTTGGAATGAGTAAATGGGCTATTGAACCCCATTTCCTTATATGATTGATATTAGGTTTTCTTTCATCTCACAATTCATAAGGGGTTCCTCTGATGGATTTGATTGGTATTTTATTCAAAGTATAATTTACAATAAGTAATGTCTCTCCCAAAAATTCCTTTGGGAGGTATGAATGTGATAGTATGTATACATCTAATAGAATACATTAAAATTCTATTTTTTTGTTCCACCATACTATTTTGTTCTAGCATAGATGACATAGTAATATGCCTCGTTATTATACACTTTTGACAATATGATTCAAATTCCTTTAAATTGTATTCCCCACTTCTGCTTCTTCCAAGTTGCTTTTCAACTTCTGCTTTATATTTCCTAAAGCAACTCAACACCTCTATTTTCTGTGAGATTAAGTAAACATATGCATATCTAGAATAATCATCTATGAATGTTACAAAATATTCCTTAATGTTATATGTTTTTATACTAAGTGGACCAGATACATCTGAATGTACCACGGCTAATAATTCATTTTCCTATGTCCAACACCAAATGGTTTCTTAGTCATTTTTCCAACTAAATAATGTTGACATGGGGTTAATTTCACTTTGTTAATATTTGAGAGAAGGTCCATTTTTACCTTTTATTTCATTTTTGATTTTCCAAGATGAACTAATCTAGCATGTCATAAATCACATTCAAATAATAAGCACACAGAATAATCAAAAATGCTATCAACATTATTTATTATAGAAATACAAAACAAATCTTGTTCTGAGATAAACACTCTCATGGTAAGTACTTTCTTGTCTTTTCCAATAGATACACACTTATTATAAAAAGTAACTTCCAAGCCATTTTTTATGAGTACAAGTAGAGAAATGAGATTGCATCTTATCCCAGGTACATAGAAGACATTCTTCAAGATCATGATGCTGTCTCCGAGATCCAAGAGGTTAGCGTCAACACCTTCCACATCTAAATATGTGTTGTTTCCCATGTAGATGCGTTACTCACCAGCTTTGAATTCCTTGAAGGATTCTAGTCTTTGCTTTGTTTTTGCAATGTGACGGGTAGCACTAGAATCAATTCACCAATCATTTAAGTTTAACACAACGACATTATTGTATTCCACTACGCCAATGAATACTCTCTTATTGCCTTTTTATTCCAGTGCCTTGCCTTTATTTCCATCATTGTTTGGAGAAATTGCGCTATAATAGTCAAAATGACCACACAGATGGCATGACCCTCGTGGCATATTAGACTGTGATTGGTTTTTGAACTACGTTTTATTCGCTCCAGTCCTTTTGTTCTAGTCTTCGTCTTTCTTGGGCTTTTGATACGCAAAATTAGCTTCCTCCAAATTTATCTCTTCCTTCCGGCAACTAGATATAATCTCTTGGTCAATTCCCAACCTTACTAGTAGTTCTAAGAGTTGAGGAGATGAGATAGATTTCATAGCTGTGGTCACTATATTAAAACTATTGGGCAAACTATTAAGTATAGTTGCCACTTGTAGCTTTTTTTAAATAGGAGCTCCAGTAATAGATAAATCTTTTACGATGACAATCATGTTGTTCACCTATTCCACGATACTTTGTCCCTCTTACATTTTGCAAGAATTATACTTCTGAAGGAAAAGTTGAGTATTTATTTCAGTAGTTTTATCATACTTTTCCTTCATAGCATCCCACAATTTTTATGAAGTGTCATAAGTCTCAAAAAATTTTATGAGACTATCTTTTATGAATATAAACATGAGACTCTTTGCCCTTTTGTCATCGACTTGCCATTTCTTCTATTTCTTGACTTTCGCCTCAAAGGCTGTGACACTTAGGCATGATTATCCATTTTTAATAGTAAACCATGTAATTAATTGTAATATTGTATAAATGATTTATTAATGGATAAACTGTTGTTTCTTGTGATTGTGGGGATTTGGTTGGCTTACCATGCACTTGGTTGTGATTTGGGACCAATGTGGAGTCCAGTTTGAGGATGCATAGTTGCCTCGGTTTGGACGTCTGTCTTTTCTTCCTTTTTCTTTCCTTCTTTTTCCCCTCTCTTTTTCTTTCTCTCCCTCACGAGCCACCCCATCCCGTCTCCTTCTCCTTCCCCTTTCCCGACCTGTGCCACCAGCGACACCAGCCCGTGCCTCCCCGTCTCTTCTGACATGATGGGTGGCCAGCGCCATACGGGAGGAGGAGGGGATAAAAGGAAGGAGGCTGCAGTGGAAGGAATCCGGGAGAGGAAGAAGGAAAAGAGGAAGAGCAGCGCACGCGACGGAGGAAGTGGTTGTTAACACGTTTCTCCGGTAGAGAAGGCTTCACCAGGGTGGGAAGAGATTCGCTAGAGTGTGAGGAAGGTCGCTGGAGTGCCATCTGAGGTACACGGCCCTCTTTCTCTCTCTCTTCCATGCTTTCAGTTCATTAGGTTAAATGCACGAAAATAGAGATAAATGCATGTAAAATCATAGAAAAGATCGTGGAAAGGATAGGAATGTGATAAATAGCATGAATACGTAGAAATCATGCGGTTAGGATGGAATATGGTGGATTTGTATGGATTTTAGGGATGCATGCTACAGTAGTTCCATACGAGCTTCATCCCTTTATGATTTTCGTATGGATTACATGTTGAATGGATTGATGAATGGTTTAAGGGCTTTTGTGGTAGACTCAAAGGTCTACACTCCATGATTTATCCGTCATTTGTGGTGTATGTTTGAGGGGTCCGTCGGAGGTCCCATTTTTGGCGAATGAGTGGTTCGCTGGCAAGCAAGGTGGCTTGGTTTCGGGTGATTCGGCATGCCAAACTAAATTCGACATACCGAATCCCTGTCAGTTTGTGTAGGGATACCTGGTTTTGGCAGACTGAAATTGTTCGATCGACCGAAAAAGGGAGTTTCAGTATACCGAAGATGTTCGGTATACTGAACCAGGGATTCTCGGTATACCGAACCTGGTTTTTGGTTTGTCGATTTTACCTTAGCCCTGACATATATAAATGTGAATATAAAATGGAAATAAAAGGTTTTAAAAGGGACAATGAGCTTGTGTTAATGGCGTTTTCCCCATGTAAATAACATGGAAGAATATGGAATCCAAATAAGTAAATTTGGGGAATGATTTTGGGTTTGAGACCCTAAAGGTGAATAAAAGTAATTTAATATGTAGTTTTGGACATGAGTCCTAATTTATGATTTTAAAACATGATTTTTCCTAAATTAAGTTGGGACCCCAGAAGAGGGTCAGGTGTTGCATGGGAACAGATTCCTGCAACCAAAAGAATGAAATAGAAATGGTTTTGAAAAGGAAAACTTAAAGAGTTTTGAAAATATAACACTAATAATGTGTTAAGGAACCACGGGAGTTGGTGCCGACAATGTGATGGGAGTATGAGATTCCATTGAAGCCAATTGTCAGATACAACTGTGGTTTCCAAGCTTGAGATGGTGTAGGCTAAGCCTGGGTTATTAAACCTAATTGTTCGAGTCACCGAGCTCATGACGGTGTAGGCTGGACCTAGGTGTATGAGACCTAGGTGTCCGGGTCACTGACGGTGTAGGCTGAGCTTGGGTTAATTAACCTAGTTGTTCGGGTCACCGATGGAACGTCAGACAAAGACGTATCCCCGTGCTTATGAAATGAAATTAAGGCTGATTGGCCAGGGCGGTGTCATCCCGCACGGGGAATTTCACCGCGGCAGTGCAGGGAGTAAGGAGAAATCATGTCCTCACCTACTGCTTGTGTGCCTGATTACCCCTGATCAAGGTAACATCAATAAAGAAAAGTGGAAATGAATAAGAAAAGTGTGTGTAGTCGTGTGAAAATGAAAAGAAAGATGGTTTGGTTAGGATTGGACTTATGAATGGTCCTAAAATCCTAGAATAAAATAAGAATTTGTGTTTTAACCAGTTCCCAGCCAATATTTATGATTTTTGGTTTCGAACCAAATAGGCATTTTGTTTTAGGCTAGATCAGGTCAGAATTGTAGTTTCTCTGGATATGAGTTTTGAAAGGGGTTTCGTTCTTGGGAAGAAATCCCAAGCAAGAAAAAGAAAGATGAATTTTGAAAAACAACATGGTTTTGGAAATGATTTCCAGATATTTTAAAAGAAAAAGGAAATGTGAGTTTTGAAAAGAATATAGTCTTAGGAATAGATTCCCAAGTGGTTTCAAAAAAAAATAAAAGAAATGATGTTTTAAAAATGGATTTTCAAAGAGAAAATCAAGTTTTATAAATGAAAAGTTGTGTTTTTGTAATGTTGCCAGATTTTGTTGTTTGTGTGTTGGGAGCACCTACTGGGTGACTTAGATGTCACTCACGCGTGCTTTGGTTGGTTCATAGGTGCGGATTGTGTGCAGCTGAGTTCCGTTGTAGGAGTAGGAGCTTCTAGCCGCACATCGTCTCCTGGAGGTGAGCCTTAGTTATAGTTATTTAATTGTACTATAATTAGTGTAATTTTGCTTATGATACTGTGATTATGGTAGCGTGCTCGAGATCGGGGCGTTACAGAGTGGTATTAGAGCTAAGGTTACACCTAGTGCACCGTCTTAGTGATGTCCGGTCTAGTGGCTCTCTGGGACTGCACAATAGAGAGTCGTGCTCCTGAATTTTTGGTTGTTATGTCTTGTTGTGCTAGCAGGAAGATGTCCTACCGAGGCCGCAGCCGTGGCAAGACCCCTATACCTGACTCCAAGACGGGAGAGGGTAGTGCATGGAAGGGTATGAGACGAGAGTTTGGCAAGATGATGAAGGGTTTTGCCCAATCCTTCGGCAATAGCAATCGGGATGAGGCGAAGGGAGACCCATGGATTAAGCAATTCCGCTAGCTGCGCACGTCGACCTTTGATGGGCGCAACACACCAGAGGAGTGTGAGGCTTGGTTCTTGGAGGTGGAGAAGATCTTAGAGGGGATCGAGTGTCCAGCGGAGAAGTGGATCCGGATCGTGGCATTTTAGCTCAAGGGTGCTGCGGATCAGTGGTGGAGGACAGTGTGCCACACCAAATTTCCATATACGGACCTACTGATGATCTTTTGGGAGGAATTTCGAGAGACGTTTTATGAGAGATTTTTCCCTGAGCATGAGAGGGATAAGTTGGACCGAGAATTCAAGAACCTGAAGCAGGGAAGCCATACCATGGCTAAATATGAGTTGTCCTTCCTTCGGCTGGAGCAATTCTCTCAAGCTGTAGTTTCTGAGAAGAACAGATCCGAGAAGTTCATGGAAGGACTGAATCCCGTGCTAAGATCCAAAGTTATTGGCTTCAGACGCCAAACTTTAGCAGATATTGTTGAGCTTGCAAGTCGCTATGATGATGATCGTAGGCTGTTCCAGAAAGAGTATCCTAAGAAAGATGGTTCACTTTGGCTCTGTATAGACTACCGGATGTTGAACTAGATCACTGTAAAGAACAATTATCCACTGCCCAGGATCGACGATTTGTTCGACCAGTTGTAGGGAGCATCAGTGTTTTCCAAGATAGACTTGAGATCTAGATACCATCAATTGAGGATCAATGAGTCAGATGTGCAAAAGACAACCTTTCGCACCTGTTATGAACATTTTTAGTTCATGGTTATGCCATTTGGATTGACGAATGCTCCGGCTACTTTTATGGACCTGATGAATAGGGTGTTCATGCCCTATTTGGATCAGTTTGTGGTCATCTTTGTGGATGACATTCTAGTGTATTCTCCAGATGTTCAGACTCACCAGAGGCATTTGAGGATCATACTGGAAATACTGAGGCAACATTAGCTTTATGCCAAGTTCTCCAAGTGTGAGTTTTGGCAGGAGGAAGTGTCCTTCTGTGGTCATATCATTTCAGGGGAAGGCATTAAGGTAGATCCAGCCAAAGTTGAGGCTGTAAGCAGTTGGGCCAAACCAAAGACAGTAACTGAGATTAAAAGTTTTCTCGGCCTGGCAAGATATTGCAGGAGATTTATCCAAGATTTCTCCAAGATTGTTGCACCATTAACCAGACTAACCAGAAAGGAAGTGCACTTTGCCTGGGATTGGCAATGCGAGGAGAGCTTCATTGAGTTAAAGACTCGTCTGGTATCAACCACAGTTTTGACTTTGCCCTCTGGGAGTGGTGGTTTCACAGTCTACATGATGCTTGTGGAACTGGTTTGGGGTGTGTGCTGATGCAGCATGGTAGGGTGGTGGTGTATGCCTCGCGCCAGTTGAAAGATCATGAGAAGAGTTATCCCACCCATGACTTAGAGATGGTAGCTGTTGTGATCGTCTTGAAGATTTGGAGGCATTATTTATATGGCGAGCAGTTTGAGGTGTACACAGGTCATAAGAGTCTGAAGTACATCTTTACTCAAAAGGATTTGAACCTGAGACAGAGGTGCTGGGTGAAGTACATCAAGGATTATGATTTCAGTCTGTTATAACACCCAAGGAAGGCAAATGTGGTTGCAGATGCCTTGAGTAGACGCACTCATGTCATGGCTAGCCTGATGATTCATGAATGAAAATTGTTAGACTAGTGGAGTGCAGGCCTCGAAGACAGTCTCAGGGAACCGCCAGAGTGATGTTGGCCAATTTGTTTGTTCGCCCGAGGATGATCGAGGCGATTGTCACAGCTCAGCAATATGATTCTTTTGTATCAGATATCTGAAGGAAGCTGGAAGTTGGAAATGCCCCTCACTATTCAATTGGGGTAGACGATGGATTGAGGTACGATTTGAGATTATATGTACCTTAAATAGAAGAAATCAAGAACAGTCTACTTGATGAAGCTCACTGCTCCAGATACACTATCCATCCAGGAAGCACCAAGATGTATAAAGACCTGAAAAGGAATTTCTAGTGGCTTGGGATGAAGAGAGAGATTACTAAGTATGTGGCGAAGTGTGTAACCTGCCAGATGGTGAAAATAGAGCACCAAAAGCCCAGAGGGACTTTCCAGCCTCTAGACATTCTGGTATGGAAATGGGAAAATATGTCAATGGACTTTGTGATTGGTTTGCCACGAACCCGTAGAAAGAATGATACAGTTTGGGTGATAGTCGATCGCCTTACAAAATCGGCACATTTCTTACCAATAAGGGTGAATCTTCCTTTGGCAAAGCTGGTAGAGTTGTATGTGACTGAGATTGTGAGATTGCATGGTGTCCTAGTGTCTATTGTGTCTGACAGAGACACGAGGTTTACATCGAGATTCTAGGGAGCTTTGTAAGAGGCTTTTGGCACAGTGTTGAACTTTAGTACTGCCTTTCACCCCTAGATAGATGGTCAGATAGAGAGAACCATCTAGACACTGGAAGACATGCTGAGGGCCTACGCCTTGGACTTTGGTGGTAGTTGGGAGGATCACTTACCTTTGATCGAGTTTGCATATAACAACAGTTACCATGCCAGTATTGGTATGGCACCATATGAGGCATTGTATGACAGACCCCGCAGGACACCAACTTGTTGGAGTGAGGTGGGTGAGAAACAGTTAGTTGGGCCTGAGATCATACAATAGTACGAGGGCAAGGTGGATCAAATCAGGAACAGACTGTTGTCTGCCAAGAGTCGGCAGAAGAGCTATGCAGATAGGTGGCGGAGACCTTTGGAATTCGAGATAGGAGACTTTGTTTTCCTTAAGGTGTCACCAACCAAAGGTGTAAAGTGGTTCAGTAAGAGAGGCAAGTTGAGCCCAAGATACATCGGACCGTACCAGATTACTAAGAGGGTTGATAAGGTGGCTTGCAGACTAGATCTGCCTCTAGAGTTGGCTGGTGTGCACAACACCATTCTTGTATCAATGTTGAGGAAGTGTTTGGCCGATGCATCCGAGGTGATACCAGTGTAGCCAAAGGAGCTGCGGGAGGACCTGTCCTTGGTTGAGAATGCAGTTCAGATACAGGACTGTAATGACCCCCAAGTCGCTACCACTAAATCTAGCAACAAATTTCCATTTTTAATCATTTTTATCTTTGTTATTAACCAACAATTACACTAATGATGTAACTAAGGCTAAATACTCTCAACAGGAAATAAAACTAGTTAACAACAGAAATAAACTAAACTATCACTCACCTGGATCCCTGATGTGTGGTGGCATGACTCCTCCTATATGCACTAGCAACCAACAGCTACTATCCTACACCTGCCAAAAAGACACAAAACAAAGTACACGTGAGTAACCACTTAACGGTCATCTAGCAAGCACCCCACCTACAACTCAGCAACCTATGCCGAGGGCAACCAAGCACAGACATCACACTTGGATGTCGACGAACCAAAAGGGCAATCCACCGAAGCCCAGCACACAAGCACTGGCATCCCTCTCAGACGCCGCAACACCAAACCAGGCAGTCTACCACAGCCCAATAGGCCACAAAATCACAAAACCATGCCTTTAATACCATTTCTTTTCTTTTCCTTTCAAAACCACATGCATGTACTTTTAAAAACCTTTTATGCATGCCCGAGAAAGCTACTCTCGCCATCTCAAGCCCAAAACAACACCAAAAGCACAACTACAGAGACTCTGCTCTACACAACATGGTCCCCTCTAGACCCAAGCACACACCAAGCCATGGAGCCTCTGCTCCCACAACAACAGAGCCACTACTCCCAAACACTACACCTCAATAGGTGCCAAAACCACGGCCTCTTCTAGGCCTAGAGCCTGATTTTCCAAACCAAGACTCCACACAAACACAAGCACAAATAGTGTGTCGAACTGCCCAGCGCCAAGCAAACAACACTGGCCATAAGCAGTCCACCGAGAAGCGACCATGACGTTCTTCACTGCCACCCTGTGCAGGAGCCAACCACCGTCCCCTGATTGTCCCTCTCTAGAGAACCCTCAACAAAGTCAACCCCTCATTGGGAAGGCAGTCCTATCTCTCAGGATGCTACCAACTACGGGGCATGTGTCCCACCCACACTAGCCACCACAGGGTACGCCTCCTCACGGTGCCCTCCTCACGGTGCTCATGAAGGAGTCTCATACCTCCACACCTGACAACACCCGAGCCTCTGTGCTCACAGCGACAGTAGAAGTATCATACTTCCCCGTCATGCAACGAAACACCTCAACCCGAGCACCACAACCCTAGCCTCGGAACGACAGTCAAGGAGTATCATACCTCCAGGACTCGACGAATCTCTGCCTCAGGTATCTTGGCCCCCAACGCAAACAGAAAACACTGGAAAACTCTTTCCAAAACCACTTTCAAATATGTACTCTTTTCTTTCGAAAACTTTCTTTTGGGAAAACCCTTTTTCAAAAACCATTAAATATCCTTTAAAGCTCAAGCAATATTGTGCCCAACAGCGACACGGAAATCAAAGGCCGAGAAACCACAAACAAAACACAGCCTCAGTAGCTCTCCTGTTAGGCCGAGGCAAAAGCACCTTGGGAGTGTTTGGGTTCACGAGCACTACGCTCAACCCACGACCACAACCCAAGAAAACACCAACAGCAAGGCAAACACAACCAGAACTCACACGCTCTGGCACCAAGTGTAAGACACCTACTGGCTCGTGTCCCTTGGGAGCACAACCAGATCAGCTCAAACACCTGGAACAGTGCCACTGAATACTCCATTCAGTGCACCACATGCAAAACCACACAAATCCTAGACCTAGGGACACTATCATTATCCTTAAAGTCCACTCTAAACCATCTAGGGAAAGAATCTACTATTTCTAAATCATTTCATCTTTTATTCTACCTATACCCTCAGTAGAATCTTGCTAATTCATTTTTAGGCAAACCCTAGACCATTCTAATGATTATCCTAATCATTTATGCCATTATGTTTATTCTCCCCCAAGATTTATATATATATATATATACATATATATATATATTAATCAAATCGTAAGATAACTTAATGCAGGATCAGGGCCTGAAATGGTAGACCAAAATGGAATGGTCAACAGAATCTGGGCTCAGGGCACGAGATCGGTAACCGAAAAACCACTTGGTCGACCGAAAACGTTTGGTCGACCGAACCAGAAATTCTGTCAACACCAAAGACTCCTAGAATGGACCGAATAAATTCGATCGACCGAACCAAGGGTCGAGGGGACAATCTACAATAAAAACGGCATACTGAAATAATTCGGCATGTCGAACCATGCGACTGTAGGGTAACCCAAAATGGGACCCAAAGCCCAATCCTGCAAACCACCAATCCAAACCATGCAAACAATATATCAAAATGAAGATCTCAACGAGATCTTCGAAACCAAACAAACAACATCGAAATCCATCAAGCAGATCTCGAGAAAACCATAGAAAACACAAAGGGGACACTATTCACCCCAAACCATAAATACCGCCATAAATGGCCCACAAATGCATAATAAATTCTACAAAATTCACTACAATTACCAGCACACTAACATGCACCTATGGTACAAATTTGGAAATAAAATAAAGTCTACGGGGTGTGTACCTCCACCAAAGACGCTGCGACGCGAGACGGATGGCGACACTCCTCCTCCAACCACGAGCTGCTCCTCTCCTCCACGCGACGACGGCGGCTGCAACCTCCTCCTCCCCACCATCTCCCTCTCTCTCACACAATCCCTCTCTCCCTCCTGTCTCCCCGCTCTCTCTTCTCTCCCTTTCCCACGCACGAGAGGAAAAGAAGAAGGGGTGGGGGTGGGGCCCGGGTAGGGAAAGAAAGAAAGGAAAGGAAAGAGAAAGAAGGGAAGGAAAGAAAGGAAGCCGCAAGTACGAAATCAAACCACGCGACCTTCCACGTCCTTGTGACTCGTGCCACCAGGGACCCGCCATCAAACCTCCACGGCTCAAAAGAAACCCCAAAACTCCTAAAAGGCCAGAAACCCATAATCCAAGCGTCAAACACCACTGAGAACGTGTCCCACATTAGGCATTGGGACCCCCAAAGCCAATACACCTGAATTCACCTTAATTATCTGGCTAAAGCACCACTCCTAAAACCTAGGTCGTTACATGGACAGAAAAGAGCAAGTCCTCAGGAACAAAGTAATTCCATTGGTGTTAGTTCAGTGGCAACACCATGGTACAGAAGAAGCTACCTAGGAGCGCGAGGTAAACATCTAGAGACAGTACCCCTACTTGTTTTACTAGAACTGAATTTCAAGGGCGAAATTCCTTTATGGGAGGTAGGATGTGACACTTGGGCCAGATTATCCATTTTTAATAATAAACCATGTAATTAATTGTAATATTATATAAATGGTTTATTAATGGATAATCTGTTGTTTTTTGTGATTGTGGGGATTTGGTTGACTTACTGTGCACCTGGTTGTGATTTGGGACAAATGTGGAGTCCAGTTTTAGGATGCACAATTGCCTCGGTTTGGACGCCTGTCTTTTTTTCCTTTTTCTTTCCTTCTTTTTCCCCTCTCTTTTTCTTTCTCTCCCTCACGAGCCACCCCATCTTGTCTTCTTCTTCTTCCCCTTTCCCTACCCATACCACCAGCGACACCATCCCATGCCTCCCCGTCTCTTCCGACATGATGGGTGGCCGGCGCCATACGGGAGGAGGAGGGGATAAGAGGAAGGAGGCTGCAGTGGGAGGAATCCAGGAAAGGAAGAAGGAAAAGAGGAAGAGCAGCACACGCAGTAGAGGAAGTGGTTGTTCGCGCATTTCGCCGACAGAGAGAAGGCTTCGCCAAGGCGGAAGAGATTCGCTAGAGTGTGAGGAAGGTCGTCGGAGTGCCATCTGAGGTATGCGGCCCTCTTTCTTTCTCTCTTCCATGCTTTCAATTCATTAGGTTAAATGCATGAAAATAGAGATAAATGCATGTAAAATCATAGAAAAGATCGTGGAAAGGATGGGAATGTGATAAATAGCATGAACACATAGAAATCAAGCGGCTAGGATGGAATTTGGTGGATTTGTATGGATTTTAGGGATGCATGCTACTGTAGTTCCATACGAGCTTCATCCCTTAATGACTTTCGTATGGATTACATATTGAATGGATTGATGAATGGTTTGAGGGATTTTGTTGTAGTCTCAAAGGTCTACACTCCATGATTTATCTGTGATTTGTAGTGTATGTTTGAGTCGTCCGCCGGAGCTCCCATTTTCGGTGAACGAGTGGTTCACTAGCAGGGGAGGTGCCCTGCTTTCGGGTGATTTGGCATGCTGAACTAAATTCGGCATACTGAATCCCTGTCAATTTGTGCAGGGATACCTGGTTTCGGCAGACCGAAATCATTTGGTCGACCGAAATAGGGAGTTTTGGTATACCAAAGATGTTTGGTATACCAAACCAGGTTTTCAGTCTATCGATTTTGCCCTAGCCCTGACATATATAAATGTGAATATAAAATAGAAATAAAAGGTTTTAAAAGGGCAATGAGCTTGTGTTAATGGTGTTTTCCCCATGTAAATAACATGGATGAATATGGAACCCAAATAAGTGAATTTGGGGAATGGTTTTGGGTTTGAGACCCTAAAGGTGAATAAAAGTAATTTAATGTGTGATTTTGGGCATGATTCCTAATTTATGATTTTAAAACATGGTTTTTCCTTAATTAAGTTGGGACCCTAGAAGAGGGTTAGGTGTTGCATGGGAACAGATTCCTGCAACCAAAAGAATGAAATAGAAATGGTTTTGAAAAGGAAAACTTAAATAGTTTTGAAAATATAACACTAATAATGTGTTAAGGAACCACGAGAGTTGGTGTCGACAATATAATGGGAGTATGAGATTCCAATGAAGCCAATTGTCAGATACGACTGTGGTTGCCGAGCTTGAGACGGTGTAGGCTGAGCCTGGGTTATTGAACCTAGTTGTTCGGGTCATCGAGCTTATGACGGTGTAGGCTGGGCCTAGGTGTATGAGTCCTAGGTGTCTGGGTCACCGACGGTGTAGGCTGAGCCTAAGTTATTGAACCTAGTTGTTCAGGTCACCCATGGGACGTCAAACAAAGACGTATCCCCGTGCTTATCAAATGAAATTAAGGCCGGTTGGCCAGGACAGTGTCATCCCGCATGAGGAATTTGATTGCGGTAGTGCAGGAGGTAGGAGAAATGATGTCCTCACCTACTGCTTGTGTTACTGGTTACCCCTAATCAAGGTAACATCAATAAAGAAAAGTGGAAATGAATAAGAAAAGTGTGTGGTTTTGTGAAAATGAAAACAAAGGTGGTTTGGCTAGGATTGGACTTATGAATGGTTCTAAAATCCTAGAATAAAATAAGAATTTGTGTTTTAACCAGTTCCCAGCTAGTATTTATGATTTTTGGTTTCAAGCCCGAGAGACATTGTGTTTTAGGCTGGATCTGGTCAGAATTGTAGTTTCTCAGGATATGAGTTTTGAAAGGGGTTTCGGTCTTGGAAAGAAATCCCAAGTAAGAAAAAGAAAGATGAGTTTTGAGAAAGAACATGGTTTTGGAAATGATTTCCAGATATTTTAAAAGATAAAGGAAATGTGAGTTTTGAAAAGAATATAGTCTTGGGAACAGATTCCCAAGTAGTTTCAAAAAAGAAAAGAAATGAAATGATGTTTTTAAAATGGATTTTCAAAGGGAAAATCAAGTTTTATAAATTAAAAGCTGTACTTTTAGTAATGTTACTGGATTTTGTTATTTGTGTGTTTGGAGCGCGTATTGGGTGACTTAGATGTCACTCACGTGTGCTTTGGTTGGTTCATAGGTGCGGATTGTGTGCAACCAAGTTCCGGTGTAGGAGTAGGAGCTTCTAACCACACATCGTCTCCTGGGGGTGAGCCTTAGTTACAGTTATTTAATTGTACTATAATTAATGTAATTTTATTTATGATACTGTGATTATGGTAGCGTGGCCGGGATCAGGGTGTTAAAGAGACGTTATTGTCAAGTTCCATGGAATTGGATTCAATAACGTATTCTAGATTATCATAGATTAAAGCATATTTTATTTTCTGGTGTCACATTTCATAATTTACCCCATTTAATTTCTCAATCTTTGCCAACTCAATCGTGATCAAGTTACTAGCAGCCATTTGAGTAAATTAGTGTCCTTATTTTTCTTCTCCTCCTTCCTTCCTCTCCCGATCTCCTCCCCTTTTCCTTCTTCTCTAGCTGCCGCCCACTCTCATCGTTTTCTATCGAGATCTGCCAGTAATGGAGGTGCACGGGAATTGAAGAAAAGACAGTGGTTGATGGATTGACGGCAGTGGAGGGCTGTGTTGAAAAATCTATTAATATGTTTTGATGATAACAAATGAAAAGTGATTAAGTGTTATATAATCACTTAAGAAAAGATGACAAGTAGCTATTAAAGACAAATATTCAAATTATATATATTTGTGGACTTACATGCCTTGATAGAAGCTTTTTGAAAGCTTATATCAAATTCGACATACCGAAATTTTTCGGTATTCCGAATCAGGGAAAATCGGTACATCATTCGGAGCACCGAAATACAAAGCATTCAAA